>JAJOOF010002744.1:0-43636 GCA_029582545.1 Solanum lignicaule
AATTCATTTGAAACCCTATATACAAACTAAAAAATTTAAATCAATCATTAGTACATTTTGAACCTATAGAAATCATCAAATCACAAATCTGAGGTCATATTGATTAAATATTGATCGTTCTCTGTCTAAACTTAACTAGACACTCAACCAATGATCCAAAGCACTCTTGAGCGCATCAGGGTCTATGCAAAACTTTCGACAAAAGAATAAATCATCACCAAACCTCTCAAACATGTCAAAACATGATTATGAGTTCCTTAACCATAGATGTTCACTTTGGTCAAACCTCTCCATTATTTTAACTTGAGAAATTCTAAATTTTTATTTTTCTTCCTAGATACTCACCTAAATTCTTTGAAAATGGGAGAGAGGTGAGCGACAGAGTCAATGTATCTCAGATACATGTAAACACCCTTTGATACAGTGTATCTGGAAATATTACACCTAATTTGACTTGCGTGTATGTGATATATATGTATTTGTTCCGTCAATTATATGTATTTAGAATAATATTTTACTACAAAACATGTAACAAAGGAAGCTATTGTTTCTGCATGTAATTAGGGAACAATAATAGTGTGTTTTGGTGTTGTTTATTCTAGAAAAAAATGCTAGCAATCCTTTTGTTTATGTTCTAGGAAGAAAACTTCTTTCTCTTCAACATTTCATTTTAACCATGGCAGCAACTAACAAAGGTGGAAAATATTTAATTTGTGTCAGATAGAAAAAAAAATCGGTTTTAGGATCTGATAAAAAAAATAAGCAAACATATTTTCTCTTTTCTTCTTCCTCTTTTTTCACTGCCACACCATTAATGGATAAAAACCTTTCTTCATTTTCTTCTTGCTCTAGTCTGTTAAACAATTTTCAGATCTTTTTTTTAGAAGACAACTCCTTTTTGGATATTCAGATCAATTTGTTTTTAGATCAGTGAAAAAAAGAACATAATATTTTGTACTTAGATGTGTTTATAAAAACAAATTTCTTTCGTTTTCAAATCTATTGCAAGAAAACCGGATATGTTTGAATTTTTTTCTAAATCTGGATGTTTTTTTCGATGTCGTGAAAAAACTTATTTTATTTTCGTTTCTAAAAACTAATTCTAGATTAAATTTTTAAAAATTTTTGATATCTAATTTTTTCCTTAATTAATGTAAAAAAATAATTTATTATACTCAATGACACAATTTTAAAATCAGTAAAACAACTCTACATTTACAGACTAGAAAACCAACGTATATTTCTAATACAAGTAAAGGATTACATATATTACATGACTCTAACCTATGTTAGATTATCGTATATATAAAAACTTACTTGTTTTTCTCATTGCGATAGTGTAAGACTTAGTTGAACTGTGGTAGGAAGTTTTGATCGGCAATGGTTGTCACGGTGTGTCGGAGAAACTCCTATTTTCACAACCTAAAGTTACTCCATTTTGTCTATTAGAATTATCCATTTCTTTAAATTACACATCATATGATGCTTTATATAGGAAAAATTAGGGTTAGGTTATTTACCCTAATGGGCCTTAAAACACCCCTTATGGGTAGGCCCAAATAAATTTTCTACAATTATATATTAATGTAAATAAATAAGGAAGACATGAAGTTATTACTTTTTTTTTCTCACTCAATTTTTCATACACTAATCTGGGCCCAGGGAGGACTCAATGAATTCCAATTCATGCTATGTAAGGTCCATTTATTTAACGAGAAACCTTTCCTTCACATGATATTTTAAGGTTAAAATTCAAAACATTTGAGTAATTAAAGGCGAAGCTATCAGATTCATCTCACTATAACCCTTACTGATAAACTCATATTTATTAAGAATAAATGTTCTTTATTAAAGCTATAGCTTGTTTATACAATGGCATAGCCACAATAAGGAAGTCCATAATGTGAGTTCTCAAGAAAAAACATAAACTTGATCATTAGTTATTACTATTTTATCGTATTATACTCATAGAAATATAATATAGTTATTCCATAAATTAATGAATTAAACTGGAATTTACCATATTGAAGTTTAATTATTGTATTAGAATTTAGCTTTGAAATTCTGGTATTTGATATCTAGTTTTAATTACTGATTATAGAAATCAAACGTCCACCCCTAAGGAATTTTTTACCCATATATGGATAGCATTAATGAGTGATTTGAATGTCTTAATTGACTTATCCAACAATTTCATAAAGTTAAGGCTCGATTGTAATGATTTAACATCTATACGTGATTTCTCTAAAATCTAATATTTTAAATGTTGAAAAGTTGTATATATTGCAAAAATAACTTCTTATTCAATACATAATTACAAAATTACTATATCAAAGTTTTATTTACCTTACAAAACATTTAGAGTTATGTATTACTAGTCGTGGAAACGTGCGTTACACGTTTGTCCCCTATTATTGTATAAATTTTGTACAAGTCTAATTTGCTATCGCTATAATTTATCACATTACATTTTTATAAATACGATAGACCCTGTATTGATTAATATGTTTATATTTAGAGCTTAGTTTTGCATCCATTTCTCTACAAAATGATTTCAAATAGACATTTTTAGACTAAAATATCTAAATATATGTTTCTCTACACAAATACAAACAAGCAAACTAATTCTTTTTATTAAATTTGTAGTTATTTATTTGCAAAATATGGTATGTTGAAATATATAATGCTAATTAACATAATTTAATATGTGATGATATATCGATGAACTCTTACTCTAAATTTAAGAAGTGTAGGTAAATACCACAAAAAAATTAATAAAGAAAATGGAAAATCATATATTTCTACAAAATCTGCAACATTTTGAATTTCTCGATTAAATACCTTCCACCTCAACTACTCAACATCTTATAAGCTTCATTTATAGATTTATTTTTATGCACACATAAGAAAAATATTTATTCGTCACACAAAAATAAGGCCTAAGCATTATCTAATATTATTGAAGGATTATCATATACAAAATATAGATTGCATGAATAAGTGTTGTGCATCGTCGGTGTATGAAATTTCTACAACATCATGTACTTTTAATGAAATGTAACCATAGCAAATTGTTTTAATAAAATAATTATAATTATAAAAAAAAAAATATCAACAGTTGAGTCCTACTTGGATCCTAATCAAATTTATTTCCATAACTACATTACTTTCTTTCCAAACATAATTACAATAATAAGGTTTACTGTAGGTTTTCCCAGGATCATGCTTATGTAGTTCTTGAAAGCATCAGAACTTCTAAATTTGCTAAGAAAGAATTTTTAATGCATCAGGCGATTTTGAAACTTGAAAAGCTTCTTCTACTTAGTGGTATTTCGTTATACAATAAGAACAAATTTTGTTGAAAAAATAATTCTAGTATCTCAACAGGAATTATTTTATTTCCTATTATACTTGAAAGTGAATTTTATTTTATGTCCTAAATATTTTTTCTCCATAAATAATATTCTATTGCCATTATTGTTATTATCCTTTAATTAGCCATTAAATTCTGTCATAATATGGATGTTGCAAACGACTCTTTAATGAAATGAATTGCCTTCCATTCATTGATGATATTCAACACCTTTATGGTTTTTGACTCTTTCAACCATTGATACATTAGAGAGGTTGGTGATTTTCCTATATAAATCTAAGTCATATAATTGTGGTTAGTGGGAGAGAAGATAAGATAACAATTCATCTTTTAATATATTATTATTGTCACGCCCTAAGGCTACCCCCTAGGCGTTAACACGGGACATAGGATCCCGAGTGAACCCAAGCTAACCCTGCTAATATATCATAAGCATACTAAGATAACTAAAATGAGAAAATTTCATGAAGAAGCTTATAACATGACATAAAGTGAAATGATGGGGAATACCAATTTTATGTCTGAATAAATAAAACTGAGTTTAATGACAAGTGAAAGATCAAACCCAACCTAAAACTGAATCCAAACTATGTCTGAATAAAAGCCTCTAACTGACTAGAGATGTTGGGACATGCCCTAACTTACTCTAGCAAAAATGAAGCTGAAAGACTGAAAATAGAAGGATAACATGTTAATCTTTCTCGAAGAATGAGGACTCACCACTGATACTACTGAACTAGAGATCGGGAACCGATCTATGCGTGATCTGAATGCTGAGGACTTGAATCTACATCATGAGAAGATGTAGCGCAGAGTATGCGTCACTACTTGAAAGGTATTGAGCATGCATGATATGGTAAAACTGAACAATATATACATAAGTGAACAAAGCAATAAGATCAATGGTATAATCTGAACTTTATGGTAATTCTGAAATATATTGAATACTGAGCTAACTTAATGGAATGACCAAGTACATAACATGCTGAGACTGAATACTAAACTATAACTGATAGCTTTGTCAATGCACTAGAATCTTACTGTGGGAGATACTATTAACCGACATAAAATTACTAGAGCTGTCCGTGGAGTCCTATGTATCTCCCCATCGAGAGGACCCAATATACCTTGCTAGGGGTATAAAGGCATGACTAGCATGACCACTAAAAATGTTGCACATAGGGGACTTATCCTATAGGGGCACTTAGTTCTGGGACTCTGAGGGTGACTGACCCTGAGTCCACTCGGTATTAAGCCTACTCCCAACTGATTATACAAGTAACACAATATAATTGAAATACTTAATAGCTCAAAATACTTACATGCTAACTGAAAGTGCAACATTAATGAAACATTTTTAACTGGAGCATGGGTAACTGTTTAAACTGACCTAGCAAGTGTAATTCATGAACTAAACGAATATACACAACTAGGGTTCTGAGTTACATGCAAATAACTAAGCAATTATTCCACGAAAACATGATAATCTGATTTGGATTAGTCAAACAGCTGAATCACAACATAAATATGGAATTCTAGAAACCCTAGGTCTAAACATGATATAAAGAATCAAGAATCTGACTGAATTCTAGGAACTAAGTGGATGAAAGGAATCCACCAGTGAAATCCCACATACGTGGTGACAAAATTCATGGATAAATCATTTGATTTCAGGGCTGGAACTGAAGAAACCTTGTTGAGTTCTTGCAGAGGGCTTGGTCGACTTTTTCTCTTTCTTTTTGTTTAACTTGATTATTTTTTAGAGAATGAGTTGACTAGGATAAGTACTAATTAAGTTAGTAGGCCAAATCTGAATAAAACGATGTAGTTTAGGGGTCCAACGCGAAGGGAAAAGACCAAACGACCCCTGACTTAAAAAGTTATCGGGGCCAACATACGGACTGACCGACTGACGATCGATAGACCTACGGTCCTTCCTGTTAATCGTCAACTGGCTTTAGAGAGGGGTGTTGAGGGTCACGATCCACGGACCTGGACTGCGGCCTGTAGTATGACCTACGGTCTATGGGTCCGGCCGTGGGTCGTGCTTTAGCTAAATTTTTATGGGCTTTCTGGGAGGGGGTTGCATGTGGCCAACCACGGATCCCACCTATCGTCTGTGGGTCAACCTACAATCCATAGGTGGCACCATTAGTGGCACCTGCAACTTCTGAAATTCTACATTTTTGGTCGGTCTAGGATATGGGGTATAACATTATCTCTCCCTTGGGAACATTCGTCCTCGAATTAAGACTAAACTAGCTGAATATGGAGGGAAAGAGCTGCAAACCCTACCATAAAATACTAAAACTGAAATCTGTCTGAAGTAAGTTCGAAGAACATGCAAATACATTGAAAGTGCAAGTATAACTGAAGGAACATGAGACTAAGACTGAATTTACGCATGAGTAACTGAAAAACTGGAGAGCAACTATTACCTCAAGCTAGAATAGAATCAGAAGGAAAGAGATGAGGATACTTGATCTGCATGGCTGCTTCTACTTCCCAAGTAGCTCCCTCTACACACTAACTCCTCCACAAAACCTTAACTTAACCGATTTCTTTGTTTCTCAACCTTCGGAACTGACGATCAAGAGTCTCAACTGGAACATCCTCATAACTGAGACTATTCTTCACAACCACACTTTCCAATGACACTATGGATACTGGATCACCGACACACTTCTTCAACAACGAAATGTGAAAGACTGGGTGCACTACTGCTAATTTGCTGGCAACTCTAACTCATAAGCCACTTCAGCAATTATTTTCAAAATCTTGTAAGGGCCTACATATCTAGGACTTAGCTTCCCTTTATTTTCAAATCTCATCACCCCCTTCATAGATGAACATTTCAAGAAAACCCAATTATCAATTTGGAACTCCAAGTCCCTTCTCCTTACATCTACATAGGACCTCTGGTGACTCTGGGCTATCTCAAGTCTATCTCTGATGAGCTGAACTTTTTCCATAGCATCATGAATTGAATCTCGCCCTATCAAGGCTACTTAACCTACTTCAAACCAACCAACTGGATATCAATATCTACACCCATACAATGCCTCATAAGGGGCCATCTGAATGATGGAATGGTAGCTATTTTTTACGCCCCGAGCCTACACCCTGGGTGGGACTGGCACTCGAGAACCATTGTTGGACACAAGCGAGCCCCTGGCCTGGCTTAAACCTTAGCGGAAGACTTACTCATGATAAAAATACTCTAAAAAGTAAACTGAAATCTCAATAAATAACTTAGAATGTATAAAGAGCATTCACTAGCCAAAATGGCACTCAAGTCTCAAACATAAAAACATGAATAGAAAGACTCAAGAACTAATATCAACTAACTATTTATGAAGCCTCTAACAACTGAGATGGTCGTCGGGAAAAGGCCCACGACATGCTAATGAACTAAGCTGATAAAGCAATAAAAGGGATCCTCCGAAAAGTAAGAAGGCTCACCAAGTGACTCTGGAATGCTTGACTAGATCAACGAAGCACTAGGTGCTGATCCTGGTTACCTGTGTATGTATCATAAAAGATGCAGGCCAAATGGCATCAGTACATTGAATGTATGAGCATGCGAGGGGAATTGTAAACAAGCCATAAGCTTGAAAATTATTTGAAAGAACATACCTGGGCTCAACTATACTCAACTTAACTCATTTCAATATAAATCAATAATATGAATGCAATATACAGAAAAAAAAATTAAGACATGGATAACAACTCTGTCTATTGGGAAATACAATAGCAACTCTGTTTGTATGCAAAGATACAATATAAACTTTGTTTGTATATAAAAATACAATTAACACTGTGTATATAAGAATACAAAATACTTCTATGGGAGTTTCTCTAACCGACAACCATCACTTAAGAGCTATGTGATGATACATCATTTTGCCTCACGCTGCCAGGGCCATCTTATACCTTGCCGAGGGTATAGAACCTGAATACTAATTGGATCTACTAGTTTATGCTAAAAAGCACTAAGGAATCATCTAAAGAGAATGACCCTTTTCTACCCATGATGGATACACGGTTTATGGGGCTGAGAGTTGTCTAAACTCTCACCCATATGAATGCTCAATAATACTCCCAAAATATAACTATCTCATATGTTTAAAAACATAACTTCCGTGGTTTGAGATAATTAAGCAAAAAATATCCCAAAGGCTCTCTAGGAATTAGTGTTTCCTCTATTGCTTAATTGTGAAAGCATATACTCTTTACTAAAAACTAGCTCAAAGGCTCTTTTGGAAATCAGTGCTTCCTTTCTTGTTTAAATGTGGAAATATTTACTCTTTGGGAATAAATAGTACCCATATACTTTTTTGAAGAAATTAACTTCATTTGATACTATTTACTCAACTCAAATCTCAAGTCTTAAAATAAGTTTAAAGCATTTGCGAAAGACTTCTTGAAAAGACTCTATGAATTCTCTAGACTTGGCTCTTAACTTTTTTTGGATATGAATTTATGGATTCAAGGTTACGATTCATGTTTCTAGATGATTTTTAGATGTTTAGAAGTCATTTAGAGTAGTTAGAACCGATAGGAAGTGTTAGTACACTTTGGAAGGCCTCAAACGGGCTAACCCTCCCCAAGTGTTCCCCGATGAATTTTTCAACTCATTTTCTGATCTTAATTCGATTCAATTCGATTATTTTTCTCAATATCTCTTTGAATTCAAGTACCCAAAACATATACACAAGAATCTAACTCAAAACAACTGTAATAATCGACATTAAACATTCAAGAACTCCTTAATCTCATCCCAATTTTAGGAACTAAAGCAATTCAAGAACACAACTCAAGAACATCAAATTCTCAATCTTTTAGGATGAAATTAAATGAAAATAAACATGCTTGGTGCATGGGTGAACGAACCCAATGCTATGTGATCTCACATACCTCGTAGGATCGAATCCTTGGCGAAATCCACAATCTATTCCTCAAGAAATCAACGAATCTAGACCTTTTCTTCTCCTTTCTCTTCTTGAGTTCTTCTCTCTAAAACCCTAGCATGATTTTTCAATTGTGCAAACTGAAACAATTCATTTTTTACCCCAATTTAATTACCAAAAATAAATTAACTTAATTGGATATGGAAAAGACCAAAATACCCCTTTAGAATCCGGTTAGGTTTCCTTTTCTAGACAGCCCCAACTTTGAACGAGCATATATCCCTCATACGAGCTCGAAAATTAGAAAACTTGTTGGTGTTGGAAAGATAATTCCATGGATTTTCATTTAACATCTTATTTGCCAGCTAACTCATCATGTACTGAAAGTTATGGTAGTTTGAAGTTGACCCAAAACTCATACTTAACATAACTTAACCAAATTTCAGAATTTCACACTTTCCAAAAATGGTTCTTTCTAATTATATGTCCTTCAATTAGCGAGGTTTTACAATATCTCTCCCTTGGGAACATTCATCCTCGAATGAGATTTCTCTTAGTGGTCTAAGGGCGTAACATCTAACATTTACCTCAAACACCCAACAAGCAAATCTAACATATTTAGTCTATCAATTAAAGAGTACTAAGAAGAGAATTAGTACCTTGATCTGGAATTTCTCTGGCCTTAAAGAGATGTTGATATCCCTTTTTCATATCATCCTCAGCTTCCCAAGTAGCTTTGTCAACAAACTGATTTCTCCACCGAACTTTGACTGATACTACTTCCTTGGTCTTTAACTTGCGATCTTAGCGATCAAAAATTTGAACAGGAATCTTTTCATAAGACAAGCTATCCTTAATACCAATATCTTCAGTATGTATGATCAATGAACGATATCCTATACACTTTTTCAACATAGAGATATGAAACACTAGATGAACTGCTGCTAACTCTTGTGGTAGCTCCAACTGATAAGCTACATTACCAATCCTTTTGGATATTTTATAAGGACTAATATACCAGGGACTAAGTTTCCCCTTCTTACCAAGTATCATATCACCCTTCATAGGTGAAACATTCAAGTATACCCAATCATATACTTCAAACTCTAAGTCTCTTCTCCTAACATCGGTGTAGGATTTCTGACGACTCTGCGCTGTTTTCAACCTTTCTTGAATAACTTTCACTTTCTCCATAGCTTGATAAACTAATTCTGGTCCTATCAACCCAGCTTGACCAACCTCAAACCATCCAATTGGAGATCTGCATCTTCTCCCATAAAGATCTTCATAAGGAGCCATCTAGATACTAGAATGGTAACTGTTGTTATAAGCAAACTCAATGATAGGTAGGTGATCATCCCAATTACCCTTAAAATCAATCACACAGGCCCTCAACATATCTTCTAAATTCTGAATAGTGCGCTCTGCTTGACCATCTGTTTGAGGATGAAAAGCAGTACTTCAATTAACCTTTGAACCCAAGCATTTTTTAAAAGATTTCCAGAACTGTGCAGTAAATTGTGCACCTTTATCTGATATAATCGAAACAGGGACTCCATGAAGTCTTTATACCTCTTGAATGTATAACTTAGCATACTCTTTTACTGAATGGGTAGTTTTTACCGACAAAAAATGTGTTGACTTTGTCATTCAATGCATAATCACCCAAATACAATCATGTTGCCTGCGAGACCGTGGCAACCCAGTAAAGAAATCCATATTGATCATCTCCCACTTTTATTCCGGAAGTTCTATATTCTGAGCCATACCATCGGGACTTTGGTGCTCTACTTTAACTTGTGGACAATTCAGGCATTTAGCAATGAACTCAACAATACCTTTCTTCATACTATTCCACCAATATACTTCTCTCAAGTCACGATACATCTTTGTGGAACCCGAATGGATAGAATATCTGGAGCTATAAGCTTCCTCCATGATCCTCTCATGGAGTTCATCCACCCTTGATACATACAATCTACCTTGATACCTCAATACACCATCTCCCCCATGTTCAAAAGCCATCACTTTTTGCTTATGAACATTTTCCTTCAATTCAAGAAAAATAGGATCTTGGTCTTGCTTCTCTTTCACTTTTGACACTAATTATGATTCAGCCCCATTCATCACCACTCCCCTCCTTCTATGGAATCCATTAGTCGAAATCTTAATCGTGCAAGTCTATGCACATCTCTTGCTTACTTTCTCTTTTCTTCCAGAACATGGGTGGTACTACCAATTGACAATCTACTCAAGGCATCAGCAACAACATTAGCCTTACCTGGGAGATAGAGGATAGTTATGTAATAATCTTTGAGTAACTCTAACCACCTCTTACGTCTGAGAATAATCTCTTTCTGACTAAAAACATACTGAAGACTCTTGTGATTGATAACCACATCCACATGAACACCATAAAGATAATGATGCCATATTTTCAAATCAAATACCATGACAGCCAACTCTAGATCATTGGTTGGGTAATTCTTCTGGTGAACTTTCAGATGTCCGGAGGAATAAGCTATAACTTTACCATACTGCATTAACAAAACAACCCAAAACAACTCTGGACGCATCACAATATACAATAAAGCCTTGCGTTCCTTCTGGTGAGGTCAATATCGGGGTAATAGTCAACCTAGTTTTCAATTCTTGAAAGCTTTTCTGACAAGCTTCAGACCATTGAAACTTCATTATTTTTTTAGTCAACTTGGTCAAAAGGGATGAAATAGATGAGAACCCCTCTACGAAGCTTTTATAATAGCCAGCTAACCCCAAGAAACTATTATTATCCGTTGGAGATGTGGGTCTAGGCCAATTCTGCACTGCATCTATTTTCTAGGCATCAACTCTAATTCCATCACCAGAATCAATGTCACATCGGAATGCTACAGACTCAAGCCAAAACTCAGACCTAGAGAACTTAGCATACAACTCTCTATCCTCTAGAGTTTGGAGAACTACTTATAGATAACTAGCATGATCTTCCTCATTCCTTGAATATATTATTTTGTCATCAATGAATACAATAACAAACATATCTAAATAAGGGTTAAATACTCTATTCATAATGTCTATAAATGTTGCAGGAGCATTGGTCAAATCAAAGGACATACCTAGGAACTCAGAATGACCATAGCGGGTCCTGAATGTTGTCTTTGGAATATCACATTCCCTTACTTTGAACGGACGGTATCCTGATCTGAGGTCTATCATATAAAAACAAGTGGCACCCTGAAGTTGATCGAAAAGATCATCAATTCTTGAAGAAGATACTTATTATTGATATTAACCTTGTTCAACTGACGGTAATCTATACACATTCTAAGAGAACCATCTTTTTTTCTCAAAAATAGGACTAGAGCGCCCCAAGGTGAGACACTTGATCGAAATAAACCTTTCTCCAAGAGGTCTTTCAACTGTTCTTTCAACTATTTCAACTCTGCTGGTTCCATCTTATGGCATAATAGATATAGGTTAAGTATTGGGAATAAGATCTATACCGAAGTCTACGTCTCTCTCATGAGGGACAATGGGAAGATCATCTGGAAAGACTTCTAGAAACTCTTTTACTACTGGAACTGACTGAATAAGAAGTATCTCCAAACTAGAGTCATTAATGCGGACTAAGTGATAGACACACCTCTTGGAAACTAACTTTCTTGCCTTAAGGTACGAAATAAAATGACCTTTAGGCACTATTGAACTACTCTTTCACTCTATAACTGGCTCATTAGGAAACTGGAACTTAACAACTCGAGGTCTACAATAAACTGAGGCATAATAGGCATTAAGCTAGTCTATACCTAGAATGACATCAAAATCTACTAGGTCTAACTCAACTAAATAAGCCATGGTGCTCTTGTGATTGATGGAAATGGTATAATCACGATAGACTTTCTCTGCTAGAATAGACTCACCAACAAGTGTAGCAACACTGAAAGGATCATTAACTTTCTCATGAAGAACATCAAAATTATTTCAACATAAAGAGTTACAAAGGATAAATTTGCTCCTGGATCTAGCAAAGCATAAACATCAAAGTTAAAGACTTGGATCGTACCAGTGACTACATCTAGAGAATCCTCTTGCTCTTGGCGACTAGTGATAGCATAAAGATAATTTCCTCCCCCGCCTGCCCCTGAAGTAGTTCCTCTAGATGAAACTTTGTCTGGTAGAGCAACTGAAAAAGACTGGGCTCTATTGCGCCCATTACCATTACCCTGCCTGTTCTTAGGACACTTTCTCATAAAATGACTGTTTTGACCACACTCTAAGCAACCACTGGAGCAATCACGATACACTCCTGAGAGGCATGTACTACACTTAGTACATGTAGGAGTCTTAGTACCCATTTGTGCCATACTACCTTGAGAATGCGCAGGCCTAGCTCTAACATTCTGTGAATTCTGACTATTGTACTCACATTTGTTCCTTGGTGCAGGTACACTAGCTTATGATGGACCATGTCCCTTTTGTTTCTATTGGAGAGATGAGCAGTTGGCATTCCTCTTCTGAAACCCAGACTCATTCCATGTCTTAGCTCTCTTGTTTCGAAACTCCTCCATAGCTTAAGGTTCACTCCCTCAACCTGTTGTACATGGATCATCAGCCTTGCTATGTCCATATCTCTTATCAGCATAGATGCCTTGACTTCCCTACTAGACAAAATAGACAACCCAACAACGAACAAACTCATTCTGCTTCACATATGAGCAACCATCTCCGAAGCATAGCGGGAAAGTTGTGTGAACTTTAGACTATACTCAAGAACACTTAAAGAATCTTACTTAATAGTGAGGAACTCTCGTACCTTTGCTTCTCTCAGTTCTCGAGGAAAGAAACTCCCCAAGAATTCCTCCTCAAAACAAACCCAACTCACAAGTGGTGCACCCTCAACTCGATTCTTCTTCCATTAATCAAACCAGATTCTAGTGACACCCTTCATTATGTATGCAACTAGTTCCACCCTCTCAGTATCAGCAACATGCATAATCTCAAAAACCTTCTGAAGCTCTTCAACTATGTTTTTTGGATCCTCAGTGACACTTGAACAAGTGAAGCTTGGAGGATTCATCCTTAAGAACTAAAGAATCCTTGAAGAATCAGCCACTTCCTATTGATTCTGCCTTTGTCCAACTTGATTGGTCACAACTTGACTTAACAACCGGATAGCTTCACGGAAGTCAGCATTGGTGACCTCTCCATGGGGTTGCACTTCTGGTGCATTAGGTCCCCTTTTTTCCTTTGGTTCAACTTTCCTTCTAGCGGGACGACCTCTGATAGATCTTCATGGAGGCATGATCTAAAAGACACGCGCAAGCACGAATTAGAAGAAACATTTTAGAGATAAACTTTATCGCACGAAATGAGTATGAAAGAAGTGAGATAATTCCTAACTGTTACAGCCTCCTAATTATAAATGTGCCATGCTTCACACCAACAACTAGGACTCTACAAACACAACTTTATACACTCCTAGGACTCTTGAACTATAGAATCTGATACCAAGTTTGTCACCCCATGAGCCTACACCTTAGGCGGGCAGGCCACGCGAGAACCATTGTTGGCCCCAAGAAAACCCCTGGCCTGGCTTAACTCTTAGCGGAAGACTTACTCATGATAAAAATACTTTAAAAAGTAAACTGAAATCTCAATAAATAACTTAGACTGTATAAAGAGCACTCACTAGCCAAAATGGCACTCAAGTCCTAAACATAAAAATAGGAATAGAAACACTTAAGAACTAATATTAACTAACTATCTATGAAGCCTCCAACAACTAATATGGACGTCATGACAAGACCCACGACATCCTAATGAACTAAACTGATAAATCAATAAAAGGGATCCTCCGAAAAGCAAGGAGCTCACCAAGTGACTCTAAAATGCTCGACTAGATAAACGAAGCGCTGGGTGCTGATCCTCATTACATGTATCTGCATCATAAAAGATGCAGGCCAAACGGCATGAGTACATTGAATGTACGAGCATGCGAGGGGAATTCTAAAAAATACATAAGCTTGAAAGGAATCTGAAATAACATACCTGGGCCCAACTAAACGCAACTAAACTCATTTTAATATAAAGCAATAATATGAATGCAATATAAAGAAAAGCTTTTAAAACATGGATAACAACTCTGTGTATTGAGAAATACAATAGTAACTCTGTTTGTATGAAAAGATATAATATAAAATTTGTTTGTATATAAATATACAAATAACACTGTGTATATAAGAATACAAAATACTTCTATGGGAGTTTCTCTAACCGACAACCATCGCTTAAGAGCTATGTGATGATATAATGTTTCGCCTTATCCTGCCGGGGCTGTCCTATACCTTTCCGATGGTATAGAACTTTACTACTGAGTGGATCAACTAGTCTATGCTAAAAAGCACTAAGGAATCATCTAAAAAGAATGACCCTTTTCTACCCATGATGGCTACATGGTTTATGGGGGCTGGGAGGTTTTTGAACTTTCCCATATATATCGGTTGTCAATACTACTCCCAAAATATAACTTGCTCATATGTTTAAAAACACAACTTCTGTGGTTTGAGATAATTATTCAAAAACTTGCCCAAAAGCTTTCTAGGAAATTAGTGTTTCCTCTCTTGCTTAATTATGAAAGCATATACTCTTTACTAAAAACTAGCTCAAAGGCTCTTTTGCAAATCGGTGATTCCTTTCTTGTTTAAATGTGAAAAGATTTACTCTTTCGGAATACATAGTCCCCATATACTCTTTTGAAGAAATGAACTTCATTTGATACTCTTTACTCAACTCAAATCTCAAGTCTTAAAACAAGTTTAAAGTATTTGCAAAAGACTTCTTGAAAAGTCTATATGAAGTCTCTAGACTTAGCTCTTAAATTTCCTTGAATTTGAATTTATGGATTCAAGGTTATTATTCATGTTTCGGGATGATTTGTAGATGTTTAGAAGTCATTTAGAGTTGTTAGAATCGATAAGAAGTGTGAGTACACTTTAAAATGACTCAAATGGGATAAACGATGAGAAATAGGTTGAGGCGGACGACCCGGGCGCATGCCAACCCGCAAAGTTCAGAGGCCACTTTTTGGTGCACATTTGGTGCGCCGCCCGATGAATTTTTCAACTTGTTTTCTGATCATAATTCGATTCAATTCGATTCTTTTTCTCAATATCTCTTTAGATTCAGGTACCCAAAACATATACACGAGAATCTAATTCAAAACAACTCTAATAATCCACATTAAACTTTCAAGAACTCCTCAATCTCATCCCAATTTGAAGAACAAAAGCAATACAAGAACACAACTCAAGAACATCAAATTCTCAATCTTTTAGGACGAAATTACACTAAAATAAACATGTTTGGCCTGTGGGTGAACGAACCCAACGCTATGTGAACTCACATACCTCGTAGGATCGAATCCTTGGCAAAATCCACAATCAATTCCTCAAGAAATCGATGAATCCAGACCTTTTCTTCTCCTTTCTCCTCTTGAGTTCTTCTTTCTAAAACCCTAGCGTGATTTTTCAATTATGCAAACTGAAACAATTCAGTTTTGACACCAATTTAATTACTAAAAGTGAATTAATTCAATTGGGTAAGGAAAAGACCGAAATACCCCTTCAAAATCTGGTTAGCTTTCCTTTTCTAGATATCCCCAACTTCGAACAAGCATATCTCCCTCATACAAGCTCGAAAATTAGCAAACTCGGTGGCGTTGGAAAGATAATTCCAAGACCTTTCATTTAACATCTTATTTTCCACCTAAATTATCTTGTAGTGAAAGTTATGGTGATTTGGAATTTACCCAAAACTCATACTTAACATAACTTTGCAAACTTTCAGATTTTCATACTCTCCAAAAATGGTTCTTTCTAATTCTAGCTCTTTCAATTAGCTAGGTGTTACACTATTAATGTAGGCAAAGTCTATAAGAGAAAGTTGATCATCCCAACTACCCTTGAAGTCGATCACGCAAGATCTCAACATGTCCTCTATGGTCTCACTGGTACGCTCTACCTGACCTTCCGTCTATGGATGAAATGTTGTGCTGAGATCAACATGAGTACCAAGAACTTTCTGAAATGACTTCCGTAAATGAAAGTTAAACTGAGGACCTCTATCTAAGTCGATAGGCAAAGGAACCCCATGTAACCTGACTATCTCATTAATGTAAAGATTGGTGTAGTCCTCTGCTGAATCTGTAGTCTTGACAGCCAAAAAGTGAGCGGACTTAGTAACTCTGTCAACTATCACCCAAATGGAGTCATGTTGTCTACGAGTACCAGGTAAACCTGTAATGAAGTCCATGTTTATCACTTCCCACTTCCATGTAGGAATGTTGATATCTTGAGTCATACCTCTTGGTTTCTGATGTTCTACCTTCACCTGTTGACAATTAGGGCACTTAGCCACAAAATGTGCTATATATCTTTTCATACCATTCCACCAAAGATTTCTCGCAGATCACAGTACATCTTTGTGGAACCTAGATGAATAGAATACCTGGAATTATGTGCTTCTGTAAGGATCTGTTGTCTCAACTCACCCACCTTAGGGTCACATAAACGACCTTGATAGTGAAGCACTCCATCTCCCCCTTGGGAGAAAGCCTCAACTCTCTACTGATGAACTGAACCTTTCAGTTGAAGCAATAAATGATCATTGTCTTGTCTTTCCTTAACCTCCGCTACCAATGAATATTCTGACCCATTATGAACTATTACATCATCACCTGATATGTTCATAAGGCAAACTCTTAAGCGAGCAAGCCGGTGAACATCTTTTGCTAGTTCTTTCCTTTCTTCCTCAACATGTGCTACACTATCCATAAATAGTACGCTAAGAGCATCTGCTACTACATTGGCCTTACCAGGATGGTAAAGCACATTCATATCATAGTCCTGTAGGAACTCAAGACATCTTCTCTGGCGAAGATTCAACTCTTTCTGGGTGAACACATACTGGAGGCTCTTATGGTCTGTGATCACCATACAAGTAATATCTCCAAATCTTTAGAGAAAATACTACGACTACAAGCTCAAGGTCATGAATCGAATAGTTCTTCTCATGCACCTTAAGCTGTCTAGAAGCGTATGCTATAACCTTACCTCGCTGCATCAACAACCTAGGCCGATTTTGGATGCATCAGAATACATCACATAACCGTCTGAACCCTTTGGTAGAGTCAAAACATTAGGTGTAGTCAACCTAGTTTTCAGTTCTGAGAAGCTCTTCTCGCATTCATTTGACCACCGGAACATAACCTTTTTCTGAGTCAACAGAGTCAGTGGAGAAGCTATGGATGAAAATACGTCCACGAACCTTCTCTAATAGCCAGCCAAACCAAAGAAACTTCTGATATCTACAGAAAAGCTACGTTTAGGCCATTGTGTCACTGCCTCTATTTTCTAAAAATCCACTTGGATCCATTCACTAGTCACTATATGACCAAGGAAAGCAACATATTGCAACCGAAACTCATATTTGGAAGAACCCATTTTTTCCTGAGGTTCAAATGGGATGAGATTTGGCCTATCTGCGTTTATAGCTGCTTAATGGATACCGAACGGGATGTAACCATCTTATTTAAACATGAGATGTCGTCTTTTATTTCTTTTTGCACCTTGTCCAACCATTCCACTTTGGTTAGAATATGTGTAAGCATATCCTCCGTGAGGAAATTTTCAGTATTAGCCCTTTGCTCTTTTGGCTTTTGATGCTCATGGGAGCTACATAGCTCTCTTTCTCCCCATCTCACTCCTTCCAGTCACTTCCACGATCACGAAATTCCTTATCACAGTCTCTCCAACCGTCATCACGCTCTTTATTCCAACATTGGTTCCCGCCCGACCTTGGATAGTTTGGACAGAAACCTCCTCCTTGATTTGCTAGAAAATTCACTTCCTCATTATATAAAGCCTCAAAGTGTGCATCATCGGGGTTTACCCAACTAACACCAACCACATTCAAAGCTTTAGAACCACTACCTATGATATGTTTTGACAACACGTACATTTGGGTCATCATCTTGGCCATGTTTTTATCTCGTTCTTGGTCTTCTTCAATTTGCTCCTTTGTTATCCTAAAAGTTAAAAGAGACACTTGATCTTCCCTAGTACACCAAGCACAGTTGATCTTAGTCCTTCCATCACGGAGAGTAGATGCGTTTTCAAAAGGTTGCTGCATAATTCCTCCTTGGACAAGTTGATCAGCCACACCTTTGTTGACTGAATCTAGTCTCCTATAGAAATGTTGTAACATCACGTTGTTCGGGAGTCCATGAGTTTGACATTGGAGTAGCAACTTCTGGAAATGAAACCACGTCTCTTGAATTGGTTCACCATCCAATCTTTTGAAGCCTTGAATATTATCTCTCAGTGCCATCATCCTCGTGGGAGGGAAAAATCTTATGTAGAATGCCTCTGTCTGTTCGTCCTAAGAGGTAATTTACTCCCTTGCTAGGTTGGCTAACGACTTAGTTTCCTCCCCATCAGAGAAAAAAGGAACAATCAAAGTCAGACTAACTCTTGGGAGATGTTCTTGAAAGAGAAGGGACCACATACGTACACAAAATTCCAGATGTGGTCATGGGAATCCTCATGAGCCAAGCCTCCAAACAAACCTTTCATTTGCAATAGCTGCAACATCATCCTTGTTACATGAAAAAGCGCATTTCCCACGACCGAAGGCAACCGGATAGCACCTACACCACCTAGTTGTACTTCATATACATTGTTCAAGTTTCCGATGTTGTCATTGAGTCCAATTTAGCTGCCATTGCTTCCCTTGACACTCATTTCGTCACGTGTTTAAAGACAACAAACAACGAACAAAGGTAAATTGGTTCAACTACAACACAATAAGATCTCAACCAAATTTCAATAAGAGAATTCTAAACACAACTCCCCGGTAGCGGCACCATTTTTGATAACGCTCAACTACACTTCATTCAATTCTAAGTGTAGGCGGTCGCAACTCAATGAAGAGTTGGGGTCGATCCCACACGAAGTGATACAGAATGAAATTCATTATGAAGTAAAGAGTGTGATCTTGTCACAACCTAGGGGTACCCTCTAGACGTAACAAGGCGTACGTGACCCCGAAAGGGTCTCATACAAGCCCTTAGCATAATCATAAACATAAGTAAATAGAAATGATGCAGAATTAAAACTTTTTACAATAATTTTTTTTTCATAAAACCAAAAGAAGACTAGACATTGTCTCCATAAGACAACTACTACAATCAAATCAATAGGGTCACAACCCTTTAGAATAAAGTCTCAAAATAGAACATACGAAAGGAAACTAGAAATAATAACTCTTGTCCTAGAACCATAAGGACTCACCAAGGAAAGGAGAGGATCAATCCAAGCCTTCAACTAAAGAGAAGCAATTTCACCACTCGGACCTACACTTTGTGGAAAAGGGTAGAAAAAAAGGGTTAGCACAAAATTGTACTAAGTATGGAGGCCATGCATAAATATCCTTAAATCATGCAAAAAGGGACATTTTAGTTCAATCCATGCACTTTATCATTTTTAAGAGCCATAAGGCCCAATAGTGTAAATACATAGTCAAACCAACTCAAAAACTACCCTAAGTCATACTTGTGCAATGCATAGACAAGAACCCATAATCCTATCTAAAGCTAAGTATCACTTTTAGGCCACAATCATAATACTTAACATAACTTGTCCTCGTCCATAGCCAGTACTCATAAACAAGGAAACATTCATGTTCATTAACTTGAAACAAGTAAAGTCCCTCTTAACAACAACACATATCATACATGGATAATTCATTAGTCTTCATAGCTTAAAAGAACCTCAGTACAGAGCCTACTTATGCAATGCACAAATTGAGTCCCATACCCCCACTCATACTAAGTAGTACCTCTTACGAAGTCATAGCTATAGTTCATGTTCATGTCATAATTCATATTCTTTTCATATAGGGAAATATAGCCTTAACCGACATAGACCCTGTGAGCTACATGGAATCCAGTGTCTTACCCCCACACCAAAAAGAAGTATCCTACTTGCCTAAGTTAGAACTCATTTATTAGCTTTTAGGTGGATCCACTAGCTAAAGATATATGTGGGCACATAGTTATGGGATAAGGAGATTGCTATTAGCCGGAAATGTAAAAGGTTTCCATCTCATGAGATAACTTATTTTGGGAAGCCGAATTTCTAACGTAAAAGTTTCCATCTCATATTCATATCCTCTCGGTGCTAAGCATAAGTCCCTTTAGAATTCATATTAAGTCTTTTACTTAAGTTCATGTTCATGAAAAAATGCACTAGGCACGCACACCAACATAGTATTATAATAACTCATAGATTCATTAGGTGAGAGTGTCCTTTCAACCTTATAATCATCAATATGTGAGTAAATCTTTCACATCATGTTCATAGTGTGTTCATGAGAATATCCTTTCAATCAACACTACAACATTATCACATTCATAGACATTTTATGCATAGTCATGTGCAAGGGTATGGGGAGAATTATCTTGCAACACTACCACAATTACACGATAGTCATAGGACCTTCACTTTCTAAGTGAATCATAAGCTCATACACCATTATCAACAACATATACAAACCCTCATAATTTACCCTTAAAGGGTCATGGATCATGTCTCAAAATCACACCTAGAAATACTAATTAGGCATGGATAAAATAAGATTCAATAACTAAAATATCGTCGACACAACTAATAGTATTCATCTTACTTCAATACACCCATCACAATTCATGAAATTGGGTCATGGGGAAATTCATGGATTCATGGGGGAATCTATTAGAAAATCACCATAAAACAACAATTCAATAATAATATAAGACAATTAACTCATTGAAATCATTTTTAGGAAGAACCCATGACTTAGATTGAAAACCCTAGGTTTTAGAGAATTTACCAGTTTGAAATTGAGAGTTTAAGGGCTTCATGGAAGAATGCTTTCCATGAATAAAGACTACCATACCTTGATTAAAGATTTACTCACTAATTTGAGTAAGGAAGATGAGTTCTCGAGCCTTAGTCTTCAAGTTCTTGTTCTTCTTCAATGGAGGATTTCTAGTGAGAGAAATATTGGAGAGGAGAGGATTTTTATATTATTTGGGTTTTGTGAATTATATACTTTAATTGGGTGAATTTGTCTTGAAAATAACTTATATAGTACTCCTAAAAATACCCAAAACGGCGTCAATTTAATTGGACTTGAAAATTAAAAGACCTAATTGTCCCTCACATAAAGAACCCGTGCAGGCACTAAGGGCCACTTCATGAGTCATGGTGAGGACCACAATCCGTTGTCCACCTCTTGAAGATTGGGCAGTAGCTAGGAACTTGGTTCCTTAGGCTCACAAGCCCAATGCATTACCATGAGGGGATCCACGAGCCGTGGTCAAGACCATGAGTTGTGTTCCCTCTCATGGTCCTTGAGGCAGTAGCCTTTCCATTTGGACCCCTAGCTCAAATGCCCAAGGCATCTTTATAAGGGGCTCCACGAGCCGTGGTACCTTGCGTGGACCTTGAGGCAGTAGCTAGGCTACTTTGTCCCCCAAGCCACTTTACCTAATCATCTTCATGAAGGGCTCCACGATTCGAGGTCAAGACCACGAGCCGTGGTCCCTTCCGTGAAGTTGAGGCAGTAGCTAGGTTTTTGGGTGGCCATTCTACCATGGCCAAGGAAAGTCCACAAGGCCCCTTAATGAGCCGTGGTGAGGACCACGCTCCTTGGTCCCACTCGTAAAGGGTGAGGTACTGTGCTCAAGCTAGGGGCAGCCTTGGCCTTCGGCTTTGGCTTGGCCACTTTGGCTTTGGCTTTGGCTTTGGCTTGGCCACTTTGCCCTGGCACTTGCCTCTTGGCCTTGACTCCTATAACCCTCATTTCAACCCTAAATAGTCTTATAATATACAGGGAGTCATTTTATGATCTTTAACCCTTATGTTTAGGCTCTAGTATAACCTGCTATTCTGGGGTGTTACATTTTCTCCCCCTTGGGAACATACGTCCTCGACTGACGATTTAGACACCTTACGGAATAAAGAATCAATACTAGTAGCCCATCATGCATGCAACATCAAAATAATGCACAATTCATAGGAGGAAACATCAACTCCATTGTCAAGACATAAACAATGCAACACAAGGAAGTAGGTGCTACACCCACATCTATTATGCACAAAACCCATCATTTCATATCATCAGAGGAGGAACTACCTTCCCCAACTCAAAGAAAGCTCATTACAACAATATGGAGCCAATATGCCATTTCATCAAAAGCATAACTAAGCATATTCATCAAATCATCTCATGAAGTCAAATATTCAATCATCATACTAAAATGCAAATCAACATGAGGAACATATAAATCATGAACACTCAATTTATGCTAAATATGAATTCTCACAAGAACATGCATATCATAAGGAAATCATAAAGAACACTTATAGCACAAATGACTACCAAAATACCAACTCAAGAAAATAACTTACCTCAAGTTTGGATAGGAGTAGAAGGAACAATACAAGGATAGCGGGACTTCATATCGGCCTCGGCCTCCCATGTAGCACCCTCAACTAAGTGATTCCTCTACAACACCTTTACTGAAGCTAATTCTTTGTTTCTCAACCTCTTAACTTGCCGGTCTAGAATCTCTACCGAAATCTCTTCGTAGGAAAGATTCACATCAACTCCCAAACCCAATAAAGGAATGATAGTTACCGGATCACCAATGCACTTGTTGAGCATAGAAACATGACATATCGGGTGAACTCGGAGCCAATTCATTTGGCAAGTCTAATTCATAGGCAACTTTCCCAATACGCTTTAATATTTGATACAGGCCTACGTCCCGAGGATTAAGTTTCCCCTTTTTGCCAAACATCATCACACCCTTCATAGGTGAGATATTTAAATAGACCCAATAATTAACTTGAAATTATAGATCCCTTATTCTAATATCGGCATAAGACTTTTGCCGACTTTGGGCCGTCCTCAACCTCTCTCTAATGAGTCGTTCCTTCTCAATGGCCTCATAAACTAGTTCGGGACCAATTAGAGCAATTTCATCCACTTCAAACCACCCAAACGGAGATCTACACCTCCTACCATAGAATGCTTTGAAGGGAGCCATGGCAATGCTTGAGTGGTAACTATTGTTCTTGGCAAACTCTATCAATGGTAGATGGTCTTCCCAATTACCTTTGAAATCTATAATGCATGCCCTCAACACATCCTCTAAGTTTTAAATGGTGCGTTCCGCTTGACCATCCATTTGAGGTTGAAAGGTCATGCTAAGCTTGACCTTAGTACCAAGTCCTTTTTGAAATGCCTTCCAAAAGTGTGAAGTAAATTGAGTACCCCAATCTGATATAATAGTTAGAGGAACCCCATGCAACTTCACTATCTCCTTGATGTATAATTTGGCATAGTCTTCCACCAAAAATGAAACCTTGATGGGAATAAGGTGGGCGGACTTTGTCATTCTATCAACAATGACCCAAATAGAATCATGTTGCCTTTGAGTGCGAGGTAAACCCACAATAAAATCCATATTCACATCCTCCCACTTCCAAGTGGGAATATCTATATTTTGGGACAACCCTCCGGGTCCTTGATGTTCGGCCTTAACTTGTTGGCAATTCAAACACTTGGCTACAAAACCAACTATATCCTTCTTCATGGCATTCCACCAATAGACTTCCCGTAGATCACGGTACATATTGGTGGCTCCCAGATGAATAGAATATCGCAAACCATGAGCTTTTTATAGAATTTTCTCTTTCAAGCCATCGACATCCGAAACACATAGCCGACCTTGGTACCTAAGCACCCTATCTCCCCCTTAGGAGAAAGCCTCAACGGACCTGTTGAGTATCGATTCTTTCAACTCGACTAACATGGGATCAAGGTCTTGCTTGGACTTCATGTCCACTACAAAGGATGATTCGACACCACTATGGACCATGACACCACCCTTTGTGGAATCAACTAGTTGGACACCTAACCGGGCCAACCTATGTACATCACGAACTAACTCTTTCTTCTCATCCTCTACATGGGCTACACTACCCATCGACAATTGACTTAGGGCATCCGCAACTACATTAGCTTTCCCAGGGTGGTAAAGGATTCTCATGTCATAATCCTTTAAAAGTTCTAACCACCTCCTCTGTCGGAGATTCAAGTCTTTTTGGCTAAACACATATTGGAGACTCTTGTGATCGGTGAACACATCAACATGCACCCTATATAGAGAATGTCTCCTTATTTACAAAGCAAACACTACCGCCACTAATTCAAGATCATGGGTTGGATGATTCTTTTCATGGATCTTGAGTTGCCTTGAAGCATAGGCAATCACCTAACTATGTTGCATAAGCACACATCCCAAACCCACTCTAGAGGTGTCACAATAAATAGGAAAACCATCGGTACCCTCCAGTAAGGTCAACACTGGAGTGGAATAATTCTTTTGAGTCAAAGCTATCAACGAAAAAAGAATAGAGGAGAAGCCATCAACAAACCTCCTATAGTAACTGGCCAAACCCAAAAAACTTCAAATATCGGTAGGAGTTAGGGGTCTAGGCCTACCTTTGACCGCATCCGTCTTCTTAGGATCTACCTCAATACCCTTGCTCAACACAACATGACCAAGGAAGGCGATGAACCTTGGCCAAAACTCACACTTACTAAACTTCGCATACAATTGGTGGTCTTTAATGACTTGCAATACAATCCTCAAATGGTTCATGTGCTCAATTTCACTCTTTGAATAGATCAAATTATCATCAATAAACACTATCAAAAACATATCAAGATAGTATCTAAACATTCTATTCATTAGGTCCATGAATGCCGTTGGGGCATTGGTCAACCCAAAAGACATAACCACAAACTCATAGTCACTGTACCGGGTCTTAAAGGCCGTCAACCCCTCTTACACTTAGTTGATGGTAACCCGAACGAAGATCTATTTTGGAGAAATAGTTAGCCCCTTGGAGTTGATAATACAAGTCGTCGATCCTTGGAAGTGGATACTTATTCTTTATGGTCACTTTGTTTAGTTGGCGATAATCAATACACATTCTAAGTGACCCATCCTTCTTTCTAACAAATAATACCGGAGCACCCCAAGCAGAGATACTTGGTTGAATAAAACCCTTGTCTAGCAAATCCTTGAGTTGCTCCTTCAACTCGTCGGAGCCATTATATAAGGAGGAATGGAGATAGGTTGCGTATCCGGCAAGAGATCAATTCCATAGTCTATTTCCCGTTCGGGAGGAATGTCGGGCAAGCCATCGGGAAAGACTTCCGAAAAGTCAGTCACCCCGGGGACCGACTCTAAAGAAGGGGATTCAGACTCAACGTCCATGACTCTAAAAATATGGTAAATGCACTCTAAAGTAGACTAATTTGGAAATTGGAACTTTACTACCCGAGTCGTACAATCAATAGAGGCATAACATGCATGCAAACAATCCATACCCAAAATCACATCAAAATCTAACAAGTCTAACTCCACTAAATCCACCAAGGTAACTTTATGGGACAAAGAAATAGGACAACTCCTATAGACTATTTTTGCCACCACCGAGTCACCAACCGGGGTAGAAACCAAAAAAAATTCTTCTAACACATTGGGGAGTATTTCAAATTTCATAGCCACAAAGGTGTAACAAAAGACGAAGTGGCACCGGGGTCTAACAATGCATATGCATCAATAGAAAAGACTTGCAACATACCGGTCACAGCATTCTGGGAGCTCTCTTGGTCAACTCCGGATTGAAGAGCATAGAAGTGGTTTTTCTTAGGAGCATCAGAATTTAAACCGCTAGGAGGGACTTGCTTGCCCTTTCTTCCTTGAACCTTTAACTTTGGACAATCTCTCATTACATGTCCTCTTTTCCCACAATTATAGCAACCATCCGTGCCTACTAGGTACTTACCACTATGTTTCTTACCACATTTAGCACAATTAGGCCTATCAACATAAGAACGACCACTATTATCTCCTTGTGACTTAGGGTTAGAAATCCTATCCTTGTTGACCCTAGGAGCACTATAGGAGCCTTGGTTGGAAAACCTCTTCTTGAATCTTGGTCTACCTTGACCCTCGAATTTATCCTTAGAAGAATTTCCATCATTGGGCCTTGCAATTTTCACTTCCCTATTCCCTTGCTTGAGCTTTTGTTCCTCAATTTGTTCGGCATGAACCATAAGAAGCGAAATATTCGTACTTGGGATGAGCATTGCCAAACAACATTCATTGATTACCAAGTCGGATATTCCCAAAATAAATTTGTTCATCTTCGCCCTAGATTCTTCCACCATGGTTGGAGCATACTTAGACAATTGGGTGAACTTAAGGCCATACTATTTCACACGTATACCTCCTTTGTGAAGGTTGATGAATTCTTGCATATTTCGTTCTCTCAACTCTAGGAGAAAGAATATATCACGAAAGACCGACTTGAACAATTCCTAATCTACTGGGCCCGCTCCTACGGGTTCTCACCCTTCCATTGCTCATACCATACTTGAACCACATCCTTCAATTGATAGGCGGCTAATTCCGCCTTTTCTTGTGGAGACACTCCCATAGCATCAAACACCTTAAAGATATCATCAATAAACCCTTGTGGGTCTTCCTCCACCTTGGAACAAAAGAACATATGAGGATTCATTCTAGTAAGATCCCTTATCGTTGAAGCGGTTGTAATTACATTTGGATTAGTCAGAGCAACAACTTCCCTATTTGCTTGGGCCGTCATGGTTTGGACTTGAGTTTTCACAGCTTGGGCTTGAGCCATCATGGCTTGAGTAAACATAAGAAAAGCCGACCTAACTTCCACATCCATCATAGCCAGGGGATCCACTGGAGCTTGATTCCATTGAGGAGGAACTTGATTACCTTGGGGAGGAACTCCCTCATCCACATTCTCCTCTTCCATCCTTCTTGAGTTCGCCCTTCTTGTATTCATATCCTAAAGACACAAGAGAAAATTAGGAAAAGGACTTCATAGAGTTGAAACTCTAAGGCACGACTAAAGAGTAATGAAAGAAGTGAAATTTTCTAAACATCTTATTGTCTCTCATTCATATATGTGGCACACTTCACACTCATAAACAAGACTCTACTAGACGTGGCTTATGAGACATCATCCTAGAATCATTCTAAACGTTGTGCTCTAATTACCAAGTTTGTCACGACCCAAGGGTACCCCCTAGACGTAACACGGCGTACTTGACCCCAAAGGGGTCTCATACAATCCCTTAGAATAATCATAAACTTAAGTAAATAGAAATGATGCGGAATTCAAAATTTTTTACAATCAAAGTCGTTTTCATAAAACCAAAAGAAGTCTAGACATTGTCTCCATAAGCCATCTAATACAATCAAATTAATAGGTTCACAACCCTTTACAATAAAGTCTCAAAATAGAACATACGAAAGGACACTAGAAAGAATAACTCTTGTCCTTGAACCATGAGGACTCACCAAGGCAAGGAGAGAATCAATCCAAGCCTTCAACCAGAGAGAAGAAACTTCAACCACTCTGACCTACACTTTGTGGAAAAAGGTAGAAAATATGGGTTAGCAGAAAATTGTACTAAGTATAGAAGCCATGCATAGAAATCCTTAAATCATGCAAAAAGGGACATTTTAGTTCAATCCATGCACTTTATAACTTTTAAGAGACATAATGCACAATAGTGTAAATACATAGTTAAACCAACTCATAAGCAACCCTAAGTCATACTTGTGCAATGTATAGACAAGAACCCATAATCCTATCTAAAGCTAAGTATCACTTTTAGGCCACAATCATCATACATAACATAACTTGTCCTCTTCCATAGCCAATACTCATAAACAAGGAAACATTCATGTTCATTAACTTGAAACAAGTAAAGTCACTCTTAACAACAATACATATCATACATGCATAATTCATAAGTCTTCATAGCATAAAAGAACCTCACTACAACCACTCTTGCAGCCTACTTGTGCAATGCACAAGTAGATTCCCATACTCCCCACTCATACTAAGTAGTACCTCTTAAGAATTCATATTTATAGTTCTTGTTCTTGTCAAAATTCATATTCTAATCATATAGGAAAATTTAGCCTGACATAGACCATGTGAGCTACATGGAATCCGGTGTCTTACCCCCACACCGAAAAAAGGTGTCCTACTTGCCTAAAGTAGAACTCATATATTAGATTTTAGGTGGATCCACTACTAAAGACCTATGTGGGCACATAGCTATGGGATAAAGAGATTGCTACTAGAAACCCGGACTTTCTAATGTAAAAGGTTTCCATCTCATGAGATAACTTACTTTGGGAAGCTGGACTTTCTAACGTAAAGGCTTCCATCTCATATTCATATCCTCTCGGTGCTAAGCATAATTACCTTTAGATTTCATGTTAAGTCTTTACTAAAAAGTGCATGTTCATGAAAGAATGCACTAGGCACTCACACCAACATAGGATCATAATAGCTCATAGATTCATTAGCTGGGAATGTCCTTTCAACCTTAGAATCATCAATATGTGAGTAAATCTTTCACATCATGTTCATAGTGTGTTCATGAGAATAGTCTTTCAATCAATACAAAAACATTATCATATTCATAGACATTTCATGCATAGTCATGTGTAAAGGTATGGGGAGAATTATCTTGCAACAATACCACAATTACACAATAGAAATAGGACCTTCACTTTGTAAGTGAATTATAAACTCATACACCATTCTCAATAACAAATACAAACCATCATAATTTACCCTTCAAGGGTCATGGATCATGTCTCACAATCACACGTAGAAATACTACATTAGCCATGGATAAAGCAAGATTCAATAACTAAAATACCATAGACACAATTCATAGTATTCATCTTGCTTCAATACACCCATCATAATTCATGAAATTGGGTCATGGGGAAATTCATTGGTTCATGGGGGATTTTATTAGAAAATTACCATAAAACAACAATTCAATCATAATCTAAGACAATTAAATCATTGAAATCATTTTTAGGAAGAACCCACGACGTAGATTGAAAACCCTAAGTTTTAGAGAATCTACCAATTTGAAATTGAGAGTTTAAGGGCTTCATGGAATAAAGCTTTCCATGAATCAAGACTACCATACCTTGATTGAAGATTTCCTCATGAATTTGAGTAAGGAAGATGAATTCTTGAGCCCTAGTCTTCAAGTTCTTGTTCTTCTTCTATGGAGGATTTCTAGTGAGAGAAATATTGGAGAGAAGAGGATTTTGGAAATTATTTGGGTTTTGTGAATTATTTAATTGGGTGAATTTTTCTTGAAAATAACTTATATAGTACCCCTAAAATGATCTAATTGTCCCTCACTTAAGGAACCCGTCCAGCCACCACGAGCCCCTTCACGAGTCGTGGTGAGGACCAAGATCCGTCGTCTTCCTTGTGAAGGTTGGGCAGTAGCTAGGAACTTGGTGTCTTAAGCCCACGAGCCCAAGGCATTACCACGAGGGGCTCCACGAGCCTTGGCCAAGACCACGAGGGGCTCCATCAGCCTTGGCCAAGACCATGAGCCGTGGTCCCTCTTGTGGTCCTTGAAGCAACAGCCTTGCCATTTGGGGTCCCTAGCTCAAATGCCCAAGGCATCTTCACGAGGGTCTCCACGAACCGTGGTCAATACCATGAGTCGTGGTCCCTTTCGTGGACCTTCAGATAATAGCTAGACTACTTTGTGCCACAAGGCACTTTGCCTAAGTCATCTTCACGAATGGCTCCACGAGCCGTGGTCAAAACACAAGCCATGGTCCATTCCGTGAAGTTGAGGTAGTAGCTAGGTTTTTGGGCAGTCATTCTACCATGGCCAAGGCAAGTCCACGAGCCCCCTCATGAGCGGTTGTAAGGACCACAATCTGTTGTCCCACTCGTGAAGCCTCGGCCCCTTTGCTTTGGCACTTGCCTCTTCGCCTTGACTCCTTTAACCCTTGCTCATTTCAACCCTAAATGGTCATATAATTTGTGGGGAGTCATTTTATGATCTTTAACCCTTACGTTTAGGCTGTAGTTTGACCTACTATTTTCCAAAGTCTTACAAATCTAGTCATTTGTAGAAGTAAACATTATCAAAACAAATTAAAATAGGTTTCATGGGTTGAGAACATGTTTCAAATAGGTGTTTTACAATGACAATTAACAATTACAAAAAGAGGGGATTAATCGCGTAGCGAGGATTCTCAAGGATGTGATCGATTAGATGCTAAATTTGCTATATGTGTGATTAGAATTTACTAACTGAATCTTAGTAGGTAGGCTAGGCTTTAAAATTGATAGTTATTTCTTGATCAACTAGCACGATTTAGGCGAGTTCTCTTGAACCTCGACAAGATTAGCAATATAAACAGCCCAAACCCTCAATTAATCTACTCTATCTTGGTTTGCTCAATTCTATTATCGATCTGAAATGTCGCAAAGCCATTGTCACCATCTGCACTAACTCACCCTCCAAGTCTCCAAGCTCATCATATATTGCGGCATCGTAGTTCCCAAGCTTATTCTCATCTCTTTGGGCAGCATCCAACTTATCCTCTACATTAGTTGCAACATCATCTCCGGTCAGAGTTGTCAGAGGGATCTCGGGAACGGCTGGCATCTCTGAACTAGGACCCTTGGGCATTTTAACTCCACCCCATAACTTAGAATTATCAGTAGATTTGAGCTCATCCACATCACGCTTCAACCTAGCAACATAAGCCTTCAAGGATGTCACATCCTCCGACTGTCGACCACCCTGCTCACACCTCAACCCGCACAAAGAGGACATCCAAGGCCAACCTATGGGCCGTAATAAACTCTCTCCAACCTTGCAACTCATCCCAGAAGGGGGCAAGGGCAACATTAATTACTCTCTCAATCAAACGCGGGAGAGCAGCCTCAACACGAGTGGCACTCACATTGGTTGAAAGGGCTATATGGCCCATCTTATATAGCATGCCATGTATCAATGGTAGTCGAGAGATAGCAGCAATAGAAGTAGTAGGAGTAGAAGAGTTAGGTGTCTTCGATAGCTCACCGACCTGAGTAAAAGAGTAGCGTCTGTCCACAAAGACTCTAAATCTACAGCCGGGGATGTGTTCTTTGGGGTTGTATTCCTCCACTCAGCATTATCTCTAGTATTTTCTACGATCCTCCAGATATCAGTAGAGGAAGTGGCGGTCACTTCCACAACTGTCTTTGCCATGAATGGGACTCTAGCTCATCGGCACAACTCCGTGATAAACATTGGGATAAACTCATTTTGCGAGGGCATGAGTATGTTGTTGATGAACAAGAATTCGTCTCTAGAAGAGACATTCAGGTCCTTCTTCTCAATCTGGACCCAGGCTCAATCCACAGAGGTGTAATATCGGAGATCAATAGGTCCAACCACGCCTTAAGATCGCCAAGAGTCTTCTTCTAGATCTCGTCGGCCAAGAAATGGATTGTCTGGACTCTGCAACCCAACAATTCATTTATGTCATTGTTGTTGCACTTCGCCTTCTTACCTCGCACCACAACACAATAAATTGGTGCTAAAGAACTGGCCTTCTTCTTGCCTTTTGGGATTAATTTACCATACCCTTCATAGAACTCCCGGACCCAAGAAGGGACATATGAGCCTTGGGGTTGTGTAAAATGATCAAACTTGTGTTAATGGATTGTCTCCCACACCACTAGATATCAATCCACAACACCATCTGTGGACAATCGCTTTTCCTCCAATATTGTTCTCAACCTGGCAGCCTTCATTCCATTTCTTGGGGAAGCAATAGCAATGTATGGTAGTCTTGATCCTTGTCTAATTTTCCATTCAAGGAGCCAATTCAAAGAAGATTTCAAATCATGAAAATCTAGGTTTTCACTCAATCTCATGGGTTCTTTCATCAAATGATTTTAAAGGTTTACTAATGTCAAATCATGATTGTATTGATGTTTAATTGATGATTTATGATGAAAATACTCTATGACCCCATGAATTTTCTCGATTCCTAAATTGTACCTTTTGAAGTGGGTTTGATGATCATGAATGAATGTTGATGGATTATACCTAAATTGATTTAGATTGTTGAATTGAATCACTATTCATGCCAAATTGTATTAGTTAAAGGTTTGTTGGTGACTTATGATCATGGCCTTGAAAGGGCAAGTGATGACCTAATTTCATGTTGAGTTAGAATTATGTTTGAACTATTGATCCACTTGTAAGGTGGAGGTGTTTACTTACTTGGTATATTGATCCACTTGAAAGGTCGAGGTGTTTACTTATTATGTAGAATGTGATCATGGCCTTGAAGGCATAGTGCGAGTAATTGAAGTATTATCACGATGTTGTCAGTAGCCGCCTGAAGATGCCCTGTACTCAACAAAGAAAGAGGAAGTGTTGTATTAGTACACGAACCATGGTGTACTTGTAGGATCACCCAGCTACTCTAGTTAGTGAAATATAAGCAAGTAATTACAACACAGTAAGCACACATATACAAAATGCATAATTCAATTATCATTTTAGGAGCCACATACATTTTCCCAATATCAAGGACATGTAGATATGAACCTAATAATCACAAGTGGTCCTCTCATGGAACCCACACCCAAATTGTTAGTTTGTCGAAACGTGGCACCCGATCTAATATACATGTGTCAGAACATGACACCCGGTCCAATATATGTGTCAAAATGTGACACCCGATCTAATATATCTGTCAGAACGTGCACAACCACACTCACAGTCACACCCATAATGAACAGTATTCATAGTCATACAATCAAGTAATAGGTTCATGGCATGTAATTGTTCACCCATAATCATTTCATTAGTTTTGATTCACATTCTCTATTCACTGACATGCACGCACAATGAAGCAATTAACATGCATATATCACACAACAGGAAATCGAACCATCACCTACCTCAAAATCAAGCCCGAATACTCCTAAGACACGTGAGCCCTCCCTTTTCGAAATCTTTTAGCTAGTTCTTTATCTAAAATAAGCAATTAATGCAAGGATAACTAAACAAGGTCTAATTTACCTGGATAATAAAAAAATTATTAACCCAAGGCCAAACCCATGATCCTAATGTTCAAATAGGGCTTTTCCCACCATTAACTTCAGGCTAAAACCCTCCCCCAAAGATAATTACCCAAGATTCTAAGTTCTAAGGATCAAAATATAGATTAGAAGTGTATTTAACTTACCTTTAGTGCTAGAATTCATGGGAATCTGATAAGAACTGTCCTCGGTCGTCCATTAGCTCGGAAGAATGAAGTTTTGCAGAAAAAACGAAATTGGAGTTTTTCCCTAGTTTAAGTCGTCGTTGTCCCGCCGCAGCAGGCCCCATCCTGCCACAGTGGCACCACTCTAGCGGGATTAATGCTGCCCCAGCGGCGTGCACGAAGACAGAAACTCAGAATTTGAATTCCAAGCTCCCATTTCACAACACACCTTCACACCTGGATGTTCTAAAACTACCCTTTCACTCGCCAGAATTTGATTCTATAAAGCCGTACAAGCTCCTTAACGTCTGGGCTATCCACTCACGTGATCAAACTCATAATTAAATCCGCCATAGATTACTGGATTGACCTAGACCACACTTGACTCAGAATTCATCTAAGTCTGGCGTAGGCTAGAAATTCTCAAGTTACTGCTCAGAAGTTTTCTGGCCCAAATTCCTTCCCCATTAGCTTTTCAATAACAACAGAAACAGGTTGTTACAATAGATACCAATTTACCCATCACTCATCCCGGAGTACTAATATTGGAGAACTGGCTAAGGCAAGAGAAGAGTAGTACCTGATTCATCTAATAACTTGGGATACTTGTCTCGCATGTCCTTCTCGGTTTCCCAAGTAGCTTCATCAACCAAACGATGCTTCCATTGAACTTTCATGAACTTAATCTCGTTGGTCCTCAGCTTCTGAACATGGCAATCAAGAATTGCAACCGGTTCTTCCTCATACGGAAGGTCTTTATCTAACAAAACTGAGTCCCACTTTATGATGTACTCTCCATCCCCATGATACTTCTTCAACATGGAGACATGGAACATAGGGTGGACCCCAGATAGGCTAGGCGGTAAAGCCAACCTATAAGCCACTGGCCCTACACAATCAAGAATCTCAAATGGTTCGATGTATCGAGGACTAAGCTTGCCCTTATTTCGAAATCTCATCACCCCATTTAAGGGTGACACTTTTACAAGAACTTGCTCACCAGCCTGAAATGTCATGTCCCTTACCTTATGGTTTGTATACTTTTTCTGTCGACTCTGAGCTGCTAGAAGCTTAGGTTGGATGCTTCTTACCTTATCCTTAGCACCCTTCACCAAATCAACCCCTAAAGGTTTCACATTTCTAACCTCAAACAACCCTATGGGTGATCTACATCCCCTCACATAAAGTGCCTCGAACGGTGCCATGTCAATGCTAGAGTGGTAACTGTTATTACTGCAGAACTCACACAAAGGTAGGAACTTATCCCAATGCCCTCCAAAGTCGATCACACATTCCCTCAACATCTCCTCCAACACTTTTATAGTTCTTTCTGACTGCCCTTCCATCTATGGTTGGAAGGTTGTGCTAAAAGGGAGTTGAGTGCCCAACTCCTCGTGCAATTTTCCCCAAAACTTGGATGTGAACTGTGTACAACGGTCTAAGATGATGGAAAGAGGAACCGCATGCAGCCTCACTATCTCCTTCACATAAACCGTAGCCAACTACTGAACATTATAGTCTACTCTAACGGGAATAAAGTGGGCTTACTTAGTCAGTCGATCAACCACTACCCAAATGGAGTCAAACTTTCCCAAGGTTTTGGGAAGACCAACCACAAAATCAATAGCTATCCTTTCCCACTTTCATTCAGGGATTGGCATTTGCTGAAGCAAACCCACAGGCCTTTGGTGCTCATACATTACATGCTGATAGTTATGACACATAGCCACAAACTCAGCTATGTCTTTCTTCATGCCAGGCGAACAATAAAGTCGTTTCAAGTCTCGGTACATCTTTGTAACACACAGATGCATGGAATACTGCAAACCATGGGATTCTATCAACATCTTCTGAATGAAGTCCTCCACGCAGAGAATATAAATTCTTCCCTTAAAATTGAGCACACCACCCGCATCAAGAGTCGCATCTTGTGCCTTGCCATACACTGTATTCTTTCTGAGCTCATTCAAACTCTCATCCTCAATCTACTTGGCATTGATCTTCTCAATGAATGTGGGCCTAACCTCAATGCTAGATAACACCCCACCTTTCTCCCCCATCTTTCCCTTAGATGCCCAACTGCATGAACTTAGACTCCAAGGTTTGAATCTCCTTGGCAAAGGGTCGCTTGGACACACTCAATCAAGCTTGACTACCCATACTCACCGCCTTATGGCTTAATGCGTCTTCCACCACATTAGCCTTACCCAGATGATACTGGATGGTAACATCATAATCATTGAGTAACTCCATCCACCTTCGTTGTCTCAAATTAAGGTCCTTCTGAGTGAATACATGTTGTAAACTAAGATGATTAGTAAATACCTAGCAATTGACACCATAAAGGTAATTCCACCAGATCTTAAGAGCAAACACTACCTCTGCCAGCTCCAAGTCATGTGTTGGGTAGTTTCTCTCATGCACCTTCAGCTGTCGCGATGCATAAGCTATGACATTTCTTTCCTGCATCAACACAATACCCAAACCCAAATGTGAAGCATCACAATAAATAATGAAATCTTTACCTTCCACCAGCAGTGTGAGAATAGGTGTTGTGGTCAGAAGAGTCTTAAGCTTTTGGAAGCTCTCTTCACACTTATCAGTCCACTCGAAAGGCACCTCCCTTTATATTAAATGTAATTTATTTTGATTTAATATTATTTATATTAAATTGTATATTATTGAATAAGTCAAACATTATATTAAAGTATAGAATAATTTGATGATATACATTATTAATGTGATGTTTAATTTCCCTTCATTGATTAAATTATATTAAATGAAAAATAAATAAATTTTACTTGTATATCCAATTGATATTTTCTTATAAGCATTAAAAATGACATAATATATATATATATATATATATATAAGATATTTATTTGCAAATATATAATTAAGTATGTTAAAATATAATTATTAAAATATAAATTAAAATTAAAAATACCACAAATACCTAATAAGATATACTATCAATTATTGATTATAACTTCTTGCACTTTAAACTTATAAATTTATTTATATTTTCAATTATTTATTTATAAAAACTTTGTATGTATAATTTAAATTTTGTCTATGTTTAAAATGCTTAGTTATGGAAATTATCTCATAGGAAGTGTAAGCTTAAAATTTTCATGAATGTTGGGTGGTAGTGGTTTATTTTAAATATATAAATAATTGTCATGTTTCACTTTTTAAGAGTCAAATTACATGAACTTTAGCCAATATTTAAGATATATTTTACTGCCATATTGATATGAGATGAATTAAGAGTACTTTTGTAGAATTTATGATTATCTCAATGGTATTTTAAATACTCAATTAAATTAATTCAATTTTTCTTTAAAAATTAATCAAAATGGAGAAACACACAAAAAATTAGTGTAGTGTCATTGTATCTTTTGTACCACATCCAAAATTTTAGCATTTATAATGCTATGACTTAGAATATTGGTAGAATGGAATTTCAAGGAGAAACTATAAATGAGAAGGTATGGAATCTCATGGGGACTTGACATTAGGAAGGCAATTAAATTGAATCTCATGGGGGATTGGGCACTTATGAAATTGTGCAATGGGGGGTAAGTTTTGGGAGAGATATGGATAGGTAGGTACATATGTATCTAGCGGGTTCAATGAATAATAAAATAAATAAATAGGAGATAATAATCAATATTTTAAAAGAAATTTATTTGAATATCTTCCTGCGGCTTTACTTGCGAATAAATTGGTAAGAAAATTCATTTTTCTTTTGTATTTTTTGTATGAAAATCCGTAAGTAATTTACCTGCGAAATTTAAATCCCTAGGTAAATTAGTTGGGGATTTTGAAATTCACAGGAAATAATTACCTACGATGGTTTTACCTTCAGAGTCATTTTTATAGGAAAATCCGTAGGAAAATAAGAGCAGTTGAAAGATCTTCTTGATAAATGTAATTCACACTTTTCTTGTAGCTCTATTTTGCCATATATAATGTCTCTAGGTGAGTTAAAAGAATAGTTGAAAGATCTTCTTAATAAATGTTTTATTCAACCTAGTGTCTCATCTTGGGCGCTCCGATCTTATTAGGAAGGAAGAAACACGGTTCTCTTAGAATTTGCATAGATTACTGCAAGTTGAACAATGTCACTATCAAGAATAAGTATCATCTTCCGAGGATTTATGATCTTTTTGACGAACTCCAGGGTGCCACTTATTTTTCTAAGATATATCTCAGATCTGGCTATCATCATTTGAAAGTAAGAGAGTATGATATTCATAAGACAACATTCAGGACCCGTTATGGTCATTATGAGTTTCTTGTTATGTCCTTTGCCTTGACTAATGCTCATGTGGCGTGCATGGACCTTATGAACAAAGTGCTTAAGCCATATGTTGACATGTTTGTTATCGTGTTTATTTATGACATCCTAATTTATTCGAGGAGTGAGGAGGATCATGCTAGTAATTTTAGAATAGTCTTCCAAACTCTCAAAGATAAGGAATTGTATGCCAAATTTTCTAATGTCAGTTTTTTCTTGAGTCCGTGGCATTCTTAGGCCACATTGTATCTGGTGAAGGGGTTCAAGTTGATACTCCGAAGATTGAAGCAGTGCAGAACTGGCCCAGACCCACATTTCCAACTGATATTAGTAGTTTCTTGTGATTGGCTGGGTATTAGAAAAGGTTTATCAAGGGTTTTTCATCTATTTCATGCTCGTTGACAATGTTGACTTAGACTACAGTTAAGTTTCAATGGTATGAAGCTTGTGAGAAAAGTTTTCTCGAATTGAAAACCTGGTTAACTATTTCCAGTGTTGACCCTACCAGAGGGTACTCAAGGTTTTGTTGTTTATTGTGATGAGTCAAGATTTGGACTTGGTTGTGTACAATGGTAAATGATAAGGTTATAGCCTATGCCTCCAGACAACTTAAGATTAAATAGAAGAATTACCCTACTCGTGATCTCGAGTTGGCATATGTAGTATTTACTTGGAAAATATGGTGTCACTCTCTCAATAGTGTTCATATGGATGTGTTTACCGATCATAAGAGTCTCTAGTATGGTTTCAGTCAAAAAGAGCTTAATTTCAAGCATAGGAGGTGGTTAGAGTTGCTCAAGGATTATGACTTGAGTATCCTCTTTCACCCAAGTAAGGGTAATGTTGTAGCTGATGCTTTGAGCAGGTTATCTATGCGAAGTACTGCCCATGTTGAGGAAGGCAAAAAAGATCTGGCTAAGGAAATTCATAGACTTGCCCGTTTGGGAGTCCATCTATTGGATTCCACCAAAGGTGGAGTTGTGGTGATGAATGGGGCTGAATCATTACTAGTGTTTGAACTAAAGGAGAAACAAGACCAAGATCCCGTTTTGCTTGAATTAAAGAAAAAAATTTATAAGCAAAAGGTTACGACTTTTGAACAAGGGGAATATTCTGTGTTGGGGTATCAAGGGAGATTGTGTGCAACAAAGGTGGATGAACTCCGAGAGAGGATCATGCAAGAAGCTCATAGTTCCGGATATTCAATCCATCCCAGTTCCACAAAGATGTACCATGACTTGAGAGAAGTCTATTGGTGTTGTAGCATGAAGAAGTGTATTGTAGAATTCATAGCAAAGTGTCTAAATTGCCAAAAAGTCAAAGTAGAGCACCAAATGCTTGGAGTGTGACATAAAGATGCCTCAACTTTCTTCAAGCGTCTGAATAACAAATGTTGAAATAGAAATGTCCATTATAGTCGACAATATCATAGAGCATAAGAAGAATAAGAGGAGCAAGAATAGAAGAGCATACAAGAAAAGGCAAGATACTGGACCTGAAGAAAGAGAGTCTTCAACACAACAAACCCAAGATTTAGATGAAAAATAGAAAGAACTTTCCTCTTTCTAGTTTAAACTTGTACCACCATACTAGCCACATCGCTCTGAAGGTTGTTGTCTTATTGATCTGACACAACTTTTTCCTTTTGCTCTTGGCAGTAAGGGACGATAAATTTCCTCCCCTTGACAAGCCCAATATCCATCTCAAGTAAGATTTTCCATACACAACTATTATTTTAGCATATAGATTGAATTCTTAATTTGATACATGCAAGAGGGGTAAAGCTATTGATTGCATTTCATGAGATAGCATCTAATACTAAATATTGATTTTTCCCCCCTATATTTATAAATATCATGTTCATTACTACGTAAAATGAAATGATTGATTTTTCCTCATTTGCAGGGACAGTAACATCACTGTAACTTTAATCTAGAAGTTCATTGCACAGAAGCTAAATTTGAATGATCATACTGAGGTAATGATTTTATAAGCTAAATTTTGCATTTCTTTGAACTAAGATTGTTACATCAAGAACTAGGAAATTTTGATACTTTCCCTTCTTTTTGAATATTTATATTAATGCTTACTTAACATAAATAAAAGATCCTATGTTGAAAAAGTTGATGATCTCGAATTAAAAAGATGAAACAAACATAAAAAGGACACTAAAATAGATTCTTGTTTAAACTATATGAAGATATGTTGAAAATATGGCCACATTACTGCTTTTTCACTGAATCGTCTTTATAACATTTTGTCTAGGTGGATGTTGTTTGCTTCGATAAAAAGTTGAATGGAGATATGACAGTCAAGTACATTCGACATAGATGGAAGTCACACCTTCCCAATTCTGGAAAGGGAAAGGTAAAATGGGACTTGGAGGACTCTATAAATTAGCTAGGGTAAATCAAAAGTGAGAATCTTGAAAATCAACCCGAAAAAGAAGAAGTGGTTACTTGCATCATGGTTGAAAAGTAGTGAACTTCCTATATCACAACAGACATAAAGACTTATAAATAAACATAATAATATCCCCAGAGCTATTAGTACTTTTCTTTGCTTTATTGTCGACAAACAACCTACGCTTTCTCCTTATGTTCTCTAGTTGCCTATAAAATATTATGCTACAGAATTATATACCTATCATCTAGTTGCGTTGGCTGCTTCATCTTTGCATCTCTGACCAATATGAAATATACAATTAATTCTTACTGCATCTTAAGGGGACTTATAAACCTATGCGAGCACGTAGTTCTTGGACTATAAGGGTATGCTGAACCCTAGTCCAACTCGGTGCTAAGTTTACTCCCAACTGAATACTTTTGTCTGTGCAATCGTTCTTTGGATACATGACCCAAACATTTATGCCACAAATAAGCAGAACTTTCATATAGTGAACTACGTTCAATTCCAACATTTTGATGAACAGTAATAAGGAATTCTGAAAAATTATTATCGAGTTTCAATCAATATAAACCATGAATAAGAACACCAGAACCATAAAAATAGTATTCTTATATAAATTGAAACATCCATGTCCAAACTTAAAGGAAAATACAGAAATATCAAGTCTTGAAAGAGAAATCAAATTTCTAGAAACTGAAGGAACATAAAGAGTGTGTAATAGATCAAGGTGATGTCGAGTCTCCAAGATCAAACAATAAGTCTATATGCCTTCAATTTTAGCCTTCATGTGATTTCCCATGAACAAGAAATCCTTATTTGTATTTGTAGTTTGGATCATAGTAAATCCCTACAACATTGTGGACACATGAGTAGTTGCACTAGAATAAAGCAACCAAGTATTATTAGGAACTTCTACTCAATTTGATTTGAAACGGACAAAAGCACTAAAGGTACCTTTCTTTTGAAACCAAGCTTTACATTTCAGTAAATCTTTCTGATAGTTTCCTTCTTTTTTACAGAAACGACACACATCAGCCTTGAGTTTCTTATGAGTTCCATTGATGGGGAATACCAATTTTATGTCTAAATATATAAAACTGAGTTTAATGACAAGTGAAATATCAAACCCAACCTAAAACTTAATCTAAACTATGTCTGAATAAAAGCCTCTAACTGACTAGAGATTTTGGGACATGCCCCAACTAACTCTAGCAAAAATGAAGCTGAAAGACTGAAAATAGAAGGATAATATGTTAATCTTCCTCGAAGAATGAGGACTCACCACTGATACTGCTGAACTGGAGATCGGGACCGATCTATGTGTGATCTGAATGCTGAGGACTTGAACCTACATCATGAGAAGATGTAGCGCAGAGTATGCGTCACTACTTGTAAGGTATTGAGCATGCATGATAAGGTAAAAATGAACAATATATACATAAGTGAACAAAGCAATAAGATCAATGGTATAATCTGAACTTTATGGTAATACTAAAATATACTGAATACTGAGCTAACTCAATGCAATGACCAAGTACATAACATTCTGAGACTGAATACTGAACTATAACTGATAGCTTTGTCAATGCACTAGAATCTTATTGTGGGAGATACTATTCAGAAGATCAAGGCTAAGTAGATTGAGGATGAGAGTTTGAATAAGCTCAGAAAGAATACAGTGTATGGCAAGGCACAAGATGCGACTCTTGATGCGGGTGGTGTGCTCTGTTTTAAGGGAAGAATTTATGTTCCCTGAGTGGAGGACTTCATTCACAAGATGTTGATAGAATCCCATGGTTCGCGGTATTCCATGCATCCGTGTGTTACAAAGATGTACCGAGACTTGGAACGACTTTATTGTTCGCCTGGCATGAAGACCATGACTCTCGTTCATATAGAAGGCATAAGGTGGAATACACAACGAATGAACTGACTTAAAATAGGTATCATCTTCTTGAGTTTTTCGTATGGTGAGATGATTCCCAATCTTTCCTATTGAAGCCTGTTCGTGTTTCGGACAATGGTTTTCATGCATTTTTTCCAAAGTCTTGTTGGTATATTCATACTATGCAACATATTTCTACATATCTCTGCCAAATGTCTATTTTTTCTTTACGCTACTCCATTTTATTTGTGCATATTTGGGCAAGTCAAATGTCATCTTATCATATTCTAATAAGGTATATTGAACCCGCATGATGTGATTTCTCCCCCATTGTTCATACAAACACATTTGATTTCCTTCCACACTATGTTGGAATTCTTTAAACTTCTCAAATACTTCAAACTTGTTTAAGAAGTAAATCCGTTCCTTGAGAAGTCATACACCTGGCGACATTTTTATTTGTTCAGCATTAATAAGAACATGGGAGATAACATTTCTTATTTTTGTTTCAATTTATGAAAGTACCTTATGTTTGGTCTCAAATTTCAAAATTTTCTCTTATGTATTCATTGTGCGATAAAAGTCTATTAATTGTGTAAAACTGGTGCACTTTTAGTTCAAGCAATCTATTTCCAAATGAGTCTACTTTAGAGTGCTTCTTTAGATATTTTGTAGTGTTAAATCCAAGGGCTACTCTTACCTTTGTAAATCTCTTTATAGCAGTAATCTTAGGAGTAAGTCTAGAAACTTCTTTAGAACTCTTCTTAGTCTTTACCCCAGTTGGTGACCTAGTTATAGCTAGATGGGTATACAAAAATTGCCCTGTCACAGTCTCTCAGAAAGTCACCTCAGCAGATCTTGTAGAGTTAGAAATGGTAAACTTCGATATTATTCTAGGCATGGTTTGGTTTCAGTTCTGTCATGCCTCAGTCGATTGTAGAATTCGGGTTGTTCAGTTCCAATTTCCAAACGAGCCAGTCTTAGAATAGAATGATAGTAGCTCAGTACCTATATGTTGATTATCTCTTACCTTAAGGCCAGAAAGAGGTGAATCTAGAGGGTGTTTTAGCACATATTGAGGAAAAAAGGAAGGAAGTAGAAAAAAGATGTTCATCATCTTGCTCTCTTAGGAGTTAGTCTTACTAACATATCAGATGGTGGTGTGATAGTCTAGAATAGATCAGAATCTACTTCCGTAGTGAAACTTAAGGAAAAGCAATACAGCGATGCGATATTACTTGAACTCAAGGGTGCAGTCCATCAACAGAGAGTTGAGGTTTATCTCCCAATGGGGAGATGGTGTGCTTCGCTACCAGGGTCGATTATATGTTCCTAATGTGGGCGAGTTGAGACAACATATTCTTGCAGAGGCCCATAACTCCAGATATTCTATCCATCCAGGCGCCACTAAGATGTACCGCGATCTGCGGGAAGTCTATTGGTGGAATGGTATGAAAAGAGATATAGCAGACTTTGT
>JAJOOF010002745.1:0-52441 GCA_029582545.1 Solanum lignicaule
AAATGATTTATGGCATGCCCGTTTGGGACATGTAAATTACAAAGCCTTGCAAAAATTGATTACTTTAGAAGTATTGCCTGATTTCAAATGCGATAAATCGAAATGCAAAATTTGTGTGGAAAGTAAGTTTGTTAAACATCCTTACAAGTCTATTGACAGGAATTCAAATCCTTTAGACTTAATTCACACAGATATATGCGATATGAAGTCGACACCATCTCATGGTGGGAAAAAGTATTTTATAACTTTTATTGACGATTGCACTCAATTTTGTTATGTATATTTGCTTAATAGTAAGGATGAAGCAATTGATGCATTTAAGCAATACAAAAATGAAGTGGAGAATCAATTGAATCTAAAGATAAAAATCATTCGGAGTGATATGGGTGGAGAATACGAATCTCATTTTGCCGAGATATGTTTGGAATATGATATTATTCATCAAACTACTGCACCCTATACACCATAGTCAAATGGTTTGGTGGAACTGAAGAATAGAACATTAAAGGAAATGATGAATGCCTTTATGATTAGTTCTGGGTCACAGCGAAACATGTGGGGAGAAGCCATCCTTACGTCTAACAAGATACTTAATACGGTACCGCGAAGCAAAACACAATTGATTCCATATTAGTTATGGAAAGGAAGGAAACCCAACTTGAAATATTTCAAAGTGTGGGAGTGTCTAGCCAAGGTGGAGGTACCTTTACCCAAAAGGGTGAAAATTGGACCCAAAACAGTGGATTGTGTATTTATTGGATATGCTGTGAACAGTAAGGCCTGTCGGTTTTTGGTTCACAAATCTGATAATCCTGAAATTCATGTGAATACGGTAATTGAGTCAGATAAGGCTGAGTTCTTTGAACACATTTATCCGTATAAAACTGAATGTGAGTCGACAAGTGAAATACCTAAACGACCATAGGAAGAATCAACGGAAAATACACAACCTTATGAGGATCCTAGGCGTAGTAATCGCCAACAGAAATCCACTTCTTTCTGACCAAATTTAGTGGCATTTTTTCTTGAAAATGAGCCTCAAACATTTAAAGAAGCTATGTGTTCATCTGAGTCAATTTATTGGAAAGAAGCAGTAAATAGTAAGATCGAATCATTTTTAAGTAACCATACTTGGGAATTGGCTGATCTTCCCCCAAGAAATAAACCTTTAGGATGAAAGTGGATCTTTAAAAGGAAAATGAAAGCTGATGGGACTATTGACAAATATAAGGCTAGACTTTTTGTCAAAGGATACAGACAAAAGGAAGGTCTGGACAACTTTGATATATACTCTCTAGTAACAAGAATAACATCAATTAGGATGTTAATAGCACTAGCGGCAGTGCATGATCTTAAAATCCACCAAATGGATGTAAAGACAGTCTTTTTTAAATGGAGAGTTGGAGGAAAAAACTTATATGGAACAACCTGAAGGTTGTGTGGTTCTTGGTAAAGAAGAGAAAGTGTGCAGACTTGTGAAGTCCCTTTATGGGCTCAAGCAGCACCCAAACAATGGCATTCTAAATTTGACCAAACATTGTCGGCAAATGGATTCAAGATTAATGAATGTGATAAGTGTATTTACATTAAAAACTTCCGAATCATGAAATCATTGTTTGTCTGTATGTTGATAAGATGTTAGTAATGAGTAAAGATATTGACGATATAAATGCTACTAAGCGCATGCTGTCCAACAAGTTCGATATGAAGGACTTAGGAGTTGCTGATTTGATCTTAGGGATCAGGATTCTCGAAACTCCTTAGGAACTAGCATTATCACAATCTCATTATATTGAAAGAGTATTGGATAAGTTCAAGTACTTGAATTTCAATGTTGTCAAAATTCCAATTGATTTAAGTTTTACATTTCAAATGAATGTAGGTGAAACTGACTCTCAATTGGAATATGCCAGAGTGTTGGGAAGTTTGATGTATATTATGAATTGTACGCGACCAGATATAACATGTGGTATTAGCAAGCTGAGTTGGTTCACTAGTAATCCGAATCAAACTCACTGGATGGCAATGAAACGTGTGTTGGGGTATCTGAAACATACACAACACTATGCTTTGCATTATAATAAATATCCTGCCGTGATTGAAGGATATAGTGATGCAAATTGGATCACCGGGTCAAATGAAGTAAAATCCACAAGTGGTTATGTGTTTACACTTGGTGAAGGAGCAGTCTCTTGGATATTGTCCAAACAGACATGTATCGCTTGCTCTACAATGGAATCTGGATTTATTGCTTTAAATAAGGCTGGTGAAGAAGCTGAATGGCTATGGAATTTCTTAGAGGATATTCCATTTTGGCCCAAACCTGTGGGACCTATTTGCATACATTGTGATAGTCAAGCAACAATAGGTAGGGTAGGGAGCATCATGTACAATGGGAATTCTCGTCATATACGACAGAGACATAACACCGTAATATAACTGCTCTCTAGTGGAATTATCACAATTGACTATGTGAAGTCAAGCGATAATGTGTCAGATCTACTAACGAAAGGCCTAGTGAGAGAGGCAGTTGAAAGATCATCTAAGGGAATGGGTCTACTGCTTAGGACAAGTCAGCATGGCGGTAACCCTATCTAGCAGACTGGAGATCCCAAGAGCTAGATTCAAGGAGAAAAACAACGTTGTGATTGACGGTTCGGCATTGTCCATCAACTCAATCCATTCTCATGATGAAGAAAATGTTCAGGAACAAGGATAAAAATTTAAGGCTTGTTAATGAGTTAATAAAGCTTAAAGTTTTTAATGATTTGCTAAGTTTGGCAGATTTGACCAAATAGTATATCTACAAGATGACACGATTAGAACTCACCTATGTGCGTGGGAAGTGTAAGCCGCTTCAAAGAGAATTTTATGTCAAAAGCCTATTCTCTGTAGACTCATGAAACCAGGAGGTGTTCATGGTTGAAACGAACACAACCGTAAGAACCATAAATGGTAAAGAGTTAATTGTGTGAATATGGTTGTCTAGGTATACACCAAAGCTCGACGGTTCAAAGATATTGCATCTAACGATTGACCGAGTATATCCGACATATGTTCACTATGAAAAGTCTAGGGGGAAACCTACTTATCCAGATGCAATTGATCCTTGCTTGTAAAGTACACACTCGTCCGTGCATTTCGTATGTTATAACAATTTCCCATTCATGTGGGGGATTGTTGGGTATATAGCAAGAGTTAATGGGAAATGGATGGAAAATGAAAACAGAGGAACTTGAAAAGTCCTCTTACGCTTTAGTAAAAAGGCATTTCTCCCTCATCAGTGGTGGAATGAAAAATAGAAGAGTTTAAATAGAGAAACACTTCTATTAATTGTTAAAAGGGTTGGAAAGAGGGACCTCCCTCGTGTCGTCGTCATCGTCGCTTGCTCTCGGCTTTGGCTTTGGAAAATGATCAATCGAGAGATTATTTTTGGACAAAGTTTTGTTTTAATTATTTATTTAATTAATTAAATAAAATGAAATGGCCAAATCGTTTCAATTAATTAGTTAATTAACCAAAACGTCCCGACCCGACTCGGATTCGCGTGACTTATTTTATTTCAATTACTTTCCTGTTTTATTTGAATTTCCTGCCGTTGGAGATGACTGTTCTAAAAGGTTGCAACTTTCAGGAACATCCATGACCGTTTGAAAGGTTGCAAACTTTCTGAAATGGTCGTGTGGTTTTTGAAAGGTTGCAACCTTTCGAAACCAGTTCCTCTTGGCTATAAATACTAGTTATTCTTCAGAATTTTTACTTACGAAAATTTTTGTTTTCTTCTACACAAATATTTTTCATATACTTTACTGTCGTTGAGTGGCTCGCTGACACCAGCATTTTGGGTATCAAAACACTAGTGATTGAGATCATTCTATCATGGGAGGACATATTCCAAATCAAACCTTGGATACTAGAGGGGAATAATTTCCTTAAGGGGACATTGTGGATTCAGTGGGCTTGATCTTTTTCCGTTCTGTCTTTTCCATATTCTGGTATGTTTTACAAATTTTAATTTTTGTGAATTAATTTATATTCTTCACTAGTTCATTAGAAACTTTGGTAACATCGTGTTTCTGCAAAGTTTCTGGTAATCAGTATTACTATTTTTTTAAAAACCATGATAGGCAACTTTAAACACATAGGGAAAAGACCCAAAAACCCTTAAAAATTCACCATCATACTAGTCTACGGGTGTGACCTCCGTACTAGTCTACCATAGACCAAAGTACTGAAACCTTGAATTCAAGCTAACTTTGATGAGATTGGTCTACGACCCATAGAACCTTCTACGGTTCGTAGACCCCAACCATAGAACTTTAACCTTTACACTAAAATTTCACTAAGTGTGGGAACTTTCTATGAGACCTATCTACGACCCATAGATTATTTGACAAACCGTCTTGGTCAACCCTAGAAGGAGATAGTGAAACTTGATTTTCCCAAAAATTCAACCCACTTTCTACAAATGCCTTCTACCGCACGTAGAAGCATTTACGACCCATAGTCTTAACAAGTACAACACAAATAGTAGCCCAATATGAAATCCTTTCTTTTTTTCCAAAATTCGAGGTGTTACATCTGGATTCTTTATTTTTTAATCGGGATTTCAACCTTGCTTTCATTTGCTTCAAATTTATTTCAACCTCATTTTTCTCCATAGCTATCACATTCATGTTTTTCTCTACCATTGAAATGTGACGATCAACCTTCATATCGATACTGAATTCATTCCCCTTACTTAATACCAACTTACGATAGTATTCAGATTCGTCTTTCTGTGGAATAGCAAACCCTAATATATTAGAATTTCACCAAAAAAAGGTTAACATTATTTGTATGGGCTACTATTTTATAGATTAAATGATTTACCTTCTCAGATGTAGAGTGAACATAGTCTTTTACGTTGCAATAAAATAGTATTGTGTCACATCAAACAATGTATCCTTAGAAATTATTCCTCAATAGTGACATCAATCTTTAACTGATATCTAAAACACATTTCAAAATTTAATCAGTAAGTCTACATTTTTTTGATACCTATATCTTAAGCTCATCTTAATATTTAATCATTGACTGTTAATTTATTTGGTGTAGTAAGTAATAATTTTTTACACTCGTTTGTGTAGTTTACCTCTCCTCATAATCAATACCTTTACCTATAGTAGGCAAGTTGCACTGCTGTTTATAACATTAACTCACTTGTAGCGTTTCTTGCAAGCATGATACCATAGGTCAGTGCTACTGTCAATGCCGGAATTCTTAGCATTGAACTGATACTACATGTCCTATATGCAAACTAGGAAAATTAGCTAATTACGTTCTTAACATTTAATTTGACTACACATTGGGTTTTATATTTGTAGAGAAAAGTACCTTCACAATGACAAGTGAACCATTTAAAATATCAATAATTTTCACCTGGCGAACTGTTGCATTAGTATGCTTGGCATTAAACTTATGTCCATCTTTTGTGCCTTCATGTTGTCATTCTTGTAATTTAAAAGTAATCAATAGAAAACATCAATTATGTAGCATGTGGGGATGATAAGAATATGTGCGAAGAAATATGTATTCTTTACCATTGTTGGAGATTGTTGACCTTTTTAAATTGTGGATTGATTAACAAACTACTAATAGAAATCATGGAAAGTACAAAATCCCCAATTTCGCTAAGAGCGGTAAATTTTGCGATACCTTATGTAGTCTGAAAGTTGATTCAAATAAAAAATTTGAGGAGATTCATAGCTTGGTAAATGGAGCATTTCACATCACAGAAGGCAAGCACTGGTTTGTAACTTTCAAGGCTCTGTAGTATTTGTCCTTCGATTTCAACTAATTCTCCCCATATAGTCGTGATTTTTTTTTATCATACCTATATATGTAAAAATAGGTATCTTTATGATAAAAGTTTAATAACGTGAAACATTTTATATCAAGGATGCATAGTAAGTATATAGTTACCTTTATTTGTAACAATTACTTCTCGTCTTATGTTTCGTCCTTCTCCATTTTGTGCTTTTACTTTGATTAAAATACACATCATATCCAACTGAGAAAATGTATTATCAAATAAAGATTTTATTTATGGGTGTAATACACAACAAACATTTACTGAAATTTGCCAAAGAAACTCCCATTAGTGATCTTTTCAACTTCATCGAAGGAAATAAGTCCATTCAAAAATGGTTGAATCTTAAATTGATCTTTGTCCTCTATGAAATTCTTGTTGTTCATGAATTCTACTTTTGAGGTGCTTATGCACAAATTAAAGGTTTGGTTTAGCTCCTTTTAACTCTCCATTTATAATGTAGTAAGTTTGATTAAGTTGAAAAGAGTTATTCCATGCATGAAGATCTTTGTTGAAAACAATCGTTTGTATTTTTGTTCCCTATGGTAATACTTATAATCATTACACTCTCAAAAGAATTCAACATATTAACTAATGAATATGATATGATATTAAAATAGAGGTACCTTTTCGTCAACGAACTTATCCCTATCTCTTTTGCATGATATTTTTGGTTTTTACTTTAAATTGTGTAGGCTATTAACTTTTTTCATTGACACTGTTCTTTTTATCCGTAGACATCTACATGTTTAAAAATTTATATTACTTTCACATCAAATCTCTCACACCTATGATTTTTACACGTAAAACATATATACATACAGATTTTTCCACTTCAAAAAAATGTTATACATTCTCATTAATCATAACAAAGAATAATAAAAATATAAAAATTGTGATATTTATAATTCATGTTGCAATAAAAATCATTTATAATACATATTTTATATGAAAAAAAAGAATTTTTTTCGAAGACAGAAAGTCATCCTTTCAATAAATAATATGTGAAAACACCATATTTTAAAAATATTTCAAATAGAAATATAAAGTTGACATATTTCCATTTATTTTGTATCATTGTTAATCCGTAAAGATAGTAATTACAAACGACATATTTTTCTAGTTAGATTTATGTTATTGAAACTGTTTTTATTATGTAATATTTTGTGACATATGATTTAGTATATTAATATGTAAATCGATGATAATTTTTTACGTAATTTTTTTTTATTATATTCATATATTTTTGAAATTTTCTCTTGTTCAACTATGTATATTTTCTAATATAGCCATGCTTAATAAAAGACCTTCTACTATTAGCTTTCACAATATCAAAATATTTATTGTCTAATTTGTATAAATGTACAAAAAAATTTAGGCACTTCGGTTTAAAATTTTATGTTATTTCTATGTGTAACGACTGGGTTCAGTCGTTATAGAAAAGCCAATGGGGAAAATTTTTGGGTCGAAAAACATTTTGGTAGTAACTTGGAATTTTCCAACCTAGTCCAGATTTGGACGAAATCGAAGTCATTAAGGTGTAGGGAAATCTGGTAATTTTGATTACATTAGTGGTTAGATAAGTCGTTTAGAAATCCGTACGACTTTACAGAAATGAATTCGGGTGAGTAGAACTCCCGGATTCAGTCTTAGTGTGAACAGTATTTTCTGAGCATCATTGGTTAAAGGTGTGTTGTAAAATGGGGTCTTGGAATTATTAAAATAGCTCACTGGTTCTGTATAAGCCGCTGGGGCGGGATTTCTACCGCTAGCGCGGGGCCACTGTAGCGGGAAGAGGACCGTTGTGGCGGGTCCGACGCGACTTAAGGTCGTAAATAAACCCCAAAACGTCTTTATTCTACTCTTTTCGGTTTTTAGAGCTAAGGAACGAACCCCGTGCTATTCTTGACAGTTTTCCACCATTCTTGAGGCTAAAGGTAAGAATTTAACTCCCCAAATCCGTTTTTCGATCCGTAGAACATAATCTAATGGGTAATTATCTATTGGAGAGGGTTTTGATCTAGAATCTATGGTGGAAACAACCCTATTTTGGATACTTGGGATCTTGGGTATGATCTAGGGTTCATTGAATTGTTAGCAATTCGTGTAATTAGTGATTGTTTATTGATTCCCGTGTTATTATGATTGTTTGTAGACCAAGAACACGCGGAACGAATCCAGAAATGGAAGGATCTAGTTTCTTAGGGTTTCAAGCATGTTTCGAGGTAGGTGATGGTTGTGATTCTATGATTGTGTGATGTATGTCTTGCTTCATTATGATACATGTATGTATGCGGATGTTGCATTATTGCACAATATTGTAAATGAGGATATATAATTGATGAATGCCATGAATCATGACTTGATTGTATGATTATGAGAATGTACTTTGTGATTATGATTGTGGCTTGTTGAATGGATTGAGTGTTGAGTTCCAACACACTAACTTGGATCGGTTGCCACGTTCTGGCATAATTATGGGATCGGTTGCCACGTTTTGGCATAATTATTGGATCGGGTACCACGTTCCGGTATGCTAATTGTTTGGGTTTGGGTTCCATGAGAGGACCAATGACTTGTCATAATTGTGTATCTTTAGAAATGTGAAGTTGTTCATTGTTCGTAAATGTTGATAATATTGTATATGTTCGATAAATTCACGTAATTACATTGTTGTTTTGATTTATGTATGTTGAACTTAGTGGGATAGCCGCGTGATCCTACGAGTATACTGTGGTTGTGTACTGATACTGCACTTGCTCTTTCTTTGTTGAGTACAAGGCATCTTCAAGCGGTTATTGACAGACCTCGCTTAGAAGATCATTGATCGTTCGAATTCATGGGTGAGCCAATTCTTCCGGGCTACCATGGGTTGATCTCTTTCGTCTATGTCCACCATTTCAAACTTAGACTTTCTAGTTAGTTATTAGTGCATTAGTTTGGGGTTGTATCCCTTCTTGTTTAGACTTGTTGGACTTTAGATGTTTTGGTACATTGACTTTCAGGTTCTAGGTATTACTTCCGCATTTGTTTAGTTGATAGACTTTTGTTTGGAGTTTATGAGAAATCCCTATTTCTTTCCTTAATATTTAACTTGTTTCGTATCCTTAAATTCCTTAGTTTTGGTTTAGTTGCTTGGTTTGGGTTGTAATAGTGGTTCTCCCACCGAAGGGTTAGTGTGAGTGTCAATCATGACGGTCTGGATCGTGACTGTCTTCTAGAGCATTTATAAACTCATAAAATATACTCATCACTTATGACACGTGAAAAAATTTCGTAACAATACAAAAAAAATTAATTATTTATCAATATATACCACTAGACAGTATGTTTATTGTCTTTTTAATAGCAATAAAAATGATAAAGAATCAATATGTAACGTTGTTTTTATATGTAGGAACAGATACATGTGATACTCTATAAGAATTTTTATTTTTTAAAAACAAGATATGTTGCACTCAAGCTATCTGACATGAGTTTCAATTTCTTATTCATTATTCTCTTACTACTTTTTCTCTCAACACTTACACATTAATTTCAAATGACAAATTACTTCATACCCTTTTCATTTCAATTTATTTATCTGATTTTGACTTAGCATGAAAATTGAGAAAATAAAAAATTACTTTTAAATCTTGTGGTCATAAATTAATTATATGTGAAATGTAACAAAATGCTCTTTATTCTTGTAGTTTAAACATGACATATGAAAGGTATAAACTAAGAGCGGCCAAAAAGGAAATAAAGACATTATTTTTTAAAATGACCTAAAAAAGGTAAGACAAAGAAATTAAAATGAAAGAAGTACTAAATAAAAGTCCATCCCATTCCATGATAAACATATTCAAAGGTAAAAATTGAAATCATAAATATAACAAACATAATCATAGATATGACAAACTTAACTCTCTAAGTACACACAAGTCACTGAATTTTAAATAAAGCTAAAAAAATCTATTCATGGGATCCAGATGGCGCTTCATCGAAATTGGACGAATTATTTTCCTCAACTCTTAAAGGAGCAAGGGCACTTCCAATAGTTTGATATGGAAATTCAATATTAGACTCCATAAGTTAGCTCGCTACTCTTTCAACTTCTTCATCTGCAGCTTCCAAGAGCTCACTCAACTTTTTAAGGTCATAAAAGTTGAGTTGTTCATATGGAAGTTCGTTCGTTAATGCTTGGAGAGCTTCTCCATATTTCTTTTGTCGTCCAAGTAAATTCTCCAACTTGTTTAGTTCATTATTGATCTCATCAACATTGACATTTTGATGAGCTACAACGGTGGGGTTAGGAGCATCAGAGTCGGATTGAGGATTATCTCCAAGAAACTTATCCACAATTAACTCGACAGAAGGATGTCCACATGAATATACTTTATTGCTAGAAGAAAAAATCACAACAACAACATAAGCACCACATAAAGTAGATAGCTCACTTGCCTTTTTAAATAGGCCAGTACGTCGTTTTGAGAATGTTACTTGTCTATTTCTTAAATTTTCCATCCTCGCAAATACAATTCTTCTACGGCCATTACGTCTTCTCATGGTAAATTTATGAATTGAGAATATAAGAAAAATATGATGTTGGGTTTATGTTCTAACCAAGTATTTATAGTGAGGAAATCATCATATTATTTGAAAAAAATGAACTCAAATAACAAAAGAGTAAATATATTTATGATGATTCCTTATTAGATAGGATTTGAGCCAAAATCATAATACTCGTTAAATTTCTTTTTAAGTTTAATTGTATCATTATCAATCCGTACAAATAGTAATTACAAATTACATATTTTCCTAATTAGATTTATGTTATTGAATTAGTTTTTATTGTGTCATTCTTTTGTGACAGATATTTTAGTAAATTAATATTTAAATTGATTATAATTTTTGAGGTAAATGTTTTTATTTTATTTTTTATATTTTCTAAATCTGCTCTTGTTCAATTATGTATATTTCCTAATATAGTCATGCTTAATAAAAGACCTTTCACTTAAAGCTTTGACAATATGAAAATATTTATTGTCTAACTCATATTCAGGTACAAAATAATTTAAGCTCTTCAATTTAAAATTTAAAGTTATTTGTGCGTGTTCTAGAGCATTTGTAAACTTGTAAAACATACTCGTAACTTAAAAAAGGTGAAATAATATTGTAACAGTATAGAAAAGCCTAAATCATAACGCAATTGAAAATATATAAACTTCTTTCGAATATTCTCCTACACTTTATATTTTATTATAAATTTTGAAAACGATACAATGAAATTTGTGTCTTGTTGATCTAACCACCATATATTTGAATTTTAAAATGATACAATGAATTGGTTTGTCAATTAGCAACTAAGACAAATACGAAAACAACAGAATCAACAATGTAGAGAGGAATTCTTAGGATGTGATCGATTTAAGGCTAATTTTGCTACATGGGTAATATAAATTTCCTAACGATTGCTAAATCTTAGTAAGTAGGTTAGATTATAGATGCAATAGCTTTCTCTCGAATAACTATTACGATACAAGTGAGTTCTCTAGAACCTCGACAAGCTTAACAATATTAATAGCCCAAAACCTTAATTTCTACTCTCTCGAGCTAGATAGGTAGAATCGAGTTTAGGATTCACCCTCTCGATCTGAACCCACATTAACCCAATAACCACAATCATTAATTCAAAACCTCAGTTCTAAAACCTCTTTCTCAAGTAACCCCAAAACTCTAAGTTTGAATTGCATTTTGCAATTACTATTCATAGATTAATACACAGCTATCGATTAAACCCACTTAAGTTAAGCATTTAAATCAGTAAACAACAATACCCATAAGCTAATTAAGCCAATAATCGCATGATCACATTCCAAGAATTGGGGTTTTAGCTACACATCATAAAAAGAGAGAAACAATTACCATCTATATTAACCATGAGCTGGGTAATAGTTTCCAAGTCTCTACAATACTTCAAATTGAATTATTTCAAAAACCCAATTGTAATTCCTCAAAACGAAGTCTCAAAAGCTTCAAAGTCTACACTACAAAACTCAGCAGAACTAAATTTAGATTCTATAATGCTTAGATTAGAAAATTCCTAGTTTTCCTTCTTTTCAATTTTCAATTTATAGTTTCCCAATTTTTGGCCTTCAGGACCATTAGGCGAAATAAGTCGGGCCTCGCCAACTAGGTCGGTGATCCGCCCATTGCTCCAGTTCATCGCCGGTTTGCCTTAGATCTTAATCCTTAGGGTTTTATGACTTCAGGCGATCAAGATCGTGCTCGCTAAGTTGTTCGGCGGCCCATCTAATGTCCAATTACATTCCTAAGAAGGTTCTTCCCCAGGGATGTCATGCTGGATCTTTAGGCGAGCTAAATAGCCACTCGGCAGCTGGCCTAGTGGTCTTGGCGATCACCAGGACTTCCTTTCTTCAACTTCTTCAACCTTTTCACTCCTTTTTGCCCAGTAATGTCCTTGCCTTCCTCCTTTAGCCTTCATTGCTGCAAATCAACAAATAAACATCAGTTTAGAGCATAAATTAGGAATTGAGGACACTTAAGCTATCCAAACAAGCCCTAAACGAGTCGAAATCCCAGACTCATCAACACCCCAACTTAAACTTTTGGTTGTCCTCAAGTAAAACTCAAGATCAATTAGTTCAAAAAAGATGTCTATAAACAGTGCTACTCAATGTCTCAAGACAAATTCACACAAAAGGTTCAAACTACATATACAATATTCAATTGTGCACTCAAAGATTCAAATTGTGACTCATAATTATCAAATATACTCAAGCTCACAATGCTTGCTTCAAATGCAAGTTCAAGCTCAACAAAAGTATTCAAATGCCCTCACAACAAGGATGATTCCATACTCACACAAATTTCCTCCACAATTTAAAATTATGGAATCAACTAAAACTCTCACACTCACGAAGATGAACACATACATGATTCTACCCATAGGTTTGCCCTTATTTTCTAATAAATTTCGTTTCAGCTCGCTCAAGATCACAAAAGTCTTTTCAAAGCTTGTAACGAGGTTGAGTGTAAAGGTATGGTCATTTAGGCTTTGTGGTTTCTACCTTCATGAAGTATGGCCTGAAAATCACTTTTTCTCCCCTCTTTCACATTCAAACATGTTCACAATCCACTCCATTATTTTAATAAGTATGCCTCATTGGACACTCCATTTCTTTTGCTTCTTTCACACACTTTTATTTCACAAACTTTTCTCTTTTTCAGTCTTTTGCACCATTTCTTTTCTTTCTTTCTCTTTTTTTTTCAAAGAGGGGTTCCATCTCTTTGAAAACAATCATTCAATATGGGGAATTTTTCACACTTCTTGAATTTCCTCCTTAAACATGATTCAACTTAGGTGAGAAAACATTTCAATCTTATGAATCCTTGTGTGAGAAATCCTTTTATAATGATGATCATATTGATGTGTGAGAAAAATTTCATAATTTCATAATTTCATTAAAACTTTCATCTAAAAGCATCCTTACGTCATAAGCATCAATATAATATCATAAAAGCATGCACATCTTCATAAATTTATAGTTCATATATCATAAACTTCATCATGTGTTTTTCGTCAAAATCATAGATCATGCATGAAATCATATTAATTCAACTCAAAATCATGTAAATACTTCAATTCATGCATTAGAATCACTACAACATTTTAGGCTTTAAGCCACCCCTGTAAAGTGTGGCCTAAACTAGCAAAAAATGTGGCCTTTGATAAAAGGCTACACTTTTTGACTTTAGGTAACGCTTTTGGGGGGGTGGCCTAAAGAGGCGTAACTTTTGACTTTAGGCAACACTTTTCAAGTGTTACCATAGCAGCTACGCTTAAAAAGCGTGGCCAATGAGGTACAAAGACCACGCTTTATAGTATCTCATTAGCAACACTTTTATTTGATAAAACTACACTTTCAAGCGTGGCCTTTGGTTTGTTATTGGCCACACTTTAAAAGTGTAGCCTTTTATATTTCTTCTACAACACATATAAAGTGTAGCCTTTTCCTATGTACATGCTACATTTTATAATCAATAAGCCGCACAATTGACATCCTTATAGCTACACTTTTGAAGTGTAGCAACGTAGTCTAGAATTTTTATAGCCACAATTTCCAATGGAAAAATATTAATTTTGGTTTGCATAGATTCATTAATCACACACACACACACACAGATATATATATATATAAAGCATCAAATTAGCTAAACAATTAAATGTATAGATTTGCAATATACTTAAAAAAACATGTCTTATACTACACATTCTTAGAAAGGAATATTTTAAAGATCTGTACAAGCAATAAATTTCACAAAATCAAATGTATTCATACATTAATAACAATAGTTCAAACACTTTCTCGTTCACTTCAATAGATTGAATTGACTTATTGCAACCATTCAAATTTGATTACCCACATTTCCCTACACATTCAAAAGGAAATTAAAAGTTAGAAATAACACTCGACACTAGTCATGGTTAAACGTCTTATGAGTGATTCGGAAGAGCATGAATAACATGAATTATGATGGAAGAATCAATTTTGATAGACTAGTGCATCACATAAATACAACATATGTCAGTTAGTTAAAACCAAATATCCTAGAATGTATAATATCCCATCATAGTAACTTAGAGGGAAATATATTTGCCGATTATATAGCAACACATATACACAGAGGGAAATATATTTGCAGATTATATAGCAAATCTTGTTATGGAGGAATCAGGAAAATTAGAATTCACAACTTTCTCTGAATTACCCAAGTAAGGTAAAATATTGTTTAATCTAGACAACGTACAAGCTCCTAAAATCAGGTGTAGTATAAAAAAACATCAACTAGATGATAAGAAATGAAGAAAAACACTACTCCAACATAAGAATTTTAATACTGTTAGAAATATGAAAGCTTTAAGTACCTAGTATAACATATATAAACAGACTTATCAAGTGTTCAACTCAAATGAACTGATGTTATCTTAAATAGGAATCAAATTAAGGGCTGACAACAATCATGCACACTTTTTCACATTAAAAAGTTCAGGATTTAAGTTTGCTGTCAATATGAAATAAGAAATACCTTTCCCAAAGTAGAAGCATGAGTTAAGTTGGAAGAATTTTGAAGATTTTGCCCTTTTACAGATTGTGCACTACTTGCATCAACATGCGAAGGAAGGTGCACACCTTGGTAAAGGAGGTTAGCTCATGCACTACTTGTATCATTTCACGCATTTCCTCCCTAAGAGAAGAGACTTCATGGGAATATTCTTCCTTAGATTTTTGTATGTCATAATAGTACTGAAAAGTAATTTGCTTTTTACTCCATTCTGTATAGTCCTTATGTAACACCTCCAATTTGGAAAAGGAAAAAACTTTATGTTTTAAAGCTACTGATTTAGGTCTACCAGTCTACGGTTCGTAGAATGTTCTACAGGTCGTAGAAAGTGGGAACAATAATTTTGAAAATGAAGTCGTAGTAATCAACCTACCTAGTAGAACACGAATAATTGATTATTGATGCTGAAGTTTTGCCTCATCCTGTTAGTCTGCTGAAGAGGCACAGAGATGCTTAGACCTTTAATGAAGTCAATGGTGTTATTTGGTGGACAACTGATGCAGTAACAAACCTTGCTCCTGAAACAGTAAATATCAAAACTGTTAGGTTAGTTTATTCTTATCTGATAACATTGTTATTGAAGAATGTACGAAAAAATACATTCTGCAATAACCAAGAGTCTAGATAACTGCAGCATATTCCAGATTGTTCGTATTATGTAAAAACAACAAAATCTTACATGCAATTTTTGTGAAGTCATAAGAGACTGCAGATCGATGAACTTTGATGAACAATTCGAGCAAACATCAACAGTCTGAGTGCCATTTTCATGATTTTCAGTTGCTGCAGTAGAATCAGATGAAGGTTTCATTGGTGAGCCCAACTTCTTGTCACTGGACTTCACAGCCTCAGTCTTCGTAATTTTTCCCTCAATCGGGTCAGGTTCACAGTCGGTGTTTTTCACAGATAGTACATCCTGCTTCACATGGGATACCCCCCATGTGTGCCATTTGCAGTGTGATCCTCTGCCTCAAACTCCTTTGCTTCAACTCTTTCCTTGGCGATTCTAGGGGAAACATGAATTGAACCATGGGTGAAACCATTTGGGTTAACACTAGGTTTCTTATCAGAACGTAAACCTGTAACTTCTCTCCCCATCACCTGCAAGAAGAAATATACAGAATAAAATCTTAAAAATGCAATCCCTCAAGGGTAGACACTCTTATAACTTGTGACTCATAGATGAAAGGACTACAAGACATGCAAAAATAAAGTCATTACACACTACATTGTTTGATCACAAACCAAAAGGATAACAAATAACTAAATAAAGCGTAACACATACATTGCTAACCCCAAAAGGAAGAAGACTGAACGAAGTCCCCAGGAATATTCTAAAAGTCATGAAATGCAACTGTATCACGAATTCAGACAAGTATTTATTCCAATGATTCCCAAATGATGTCCCCGTAGACAACATGTGGCACATTCTGGAGTCAAATAAACCATGTTATAGATTATAAGCAAATAAATGCATCTTCTGTCTAATATTACCAGCTCAGACCTTAGTCCTAAGAAAAACATATTTAGCTTTCGGAGGACAGAAAATGTTCAGCTGATCAGGCAAAATATTTCCATCTACATAGTAATCACAGTTAGGACAGTAGGAAGCATTAAGGCAAAGAAGCAAGCAAAAAATAATGAAACAATAGTATTGATCTTCCAGATCCCAGAATTCCATCTTTACTATGTCTTCAACATGACAAGTTATCGCGCAGAATGACACCACACCTTCCATTATCAGACATCTGCATTTCGTGTAATGATGTCATACTATAATCGTTTAGGTTACATGAAGTAGAGTTTGAGCTAATTTCAAACTACTTACAAGTTTTTATCTCACAAGCAAGAAAAAAAATATTAAGCATCCCTTCTACTAAATTTAAGAAGCTCGAGTTTCATAAACTAGTAAAGGCAAAGCAGAAACAACATACTACTAATAAGCATGACATGAAAACTTACATTATCATGGGCGATTTCAATCCGAATAAGCTTATCAATTTAAGGAAAAATAGAAATTCTCATGCTTAATTAATGGTGATTGCTCACGACAAAGAATCAACTGATGGGTGTAATACTACTACAATCTGGAATCCAAAAAATCAACAACACAAGAAAATCAAAATCCGCCTCCACGCAATAAGCCTAGATGCAACAAATTCAGACTTCTAAAGGTAGAAATGTCTACCTGATAAACTCTATTCCAACAAAACCCTTTCGATGTGATGAAGCTTTAGGATATTATCTTCATTGCTCTATCCCGGGTGAACAACGACAAAAGCGTAAGGAATTTTTGTTTGTCGGCGACAAACAAAGACAATCCTGAATGGAGCTAAAGTAGTATGCATTGCATAATAATGATTATGCTTAACTAATCTTTTGGTTTTCTTACTGTATACTCCTGATGTAATTACTACTGAAATACACCATTGGTGTATTGTTGTCTATAAAATATTAAATTATGAACAACTAAAAAAAGGAGCTCAGCTGCCCAGGCCTTTAACAATTGATGTAAGAAGATCCAATATGTGTGAATGAAAGACTGGGAGTTCTTCACAAAAAAATCCTTGTTTCATTGTAGTCATATAGGCAATACCTGGTGATGAGGAACCATCAACCATCAGCACTCTTTTAGCAAGAGCTATTAATGGAAGCACATGTAAAGCAACCTAGTAAGCAAGAGAAAAAATTAAGATAATTCCTGAACTTCTTTTATAACTCACACCACGTGTACGAAAATAAATTAATCATACACCCCCATTTGAATGTGACCACAGATTCTGACCTGAAATGGATAAGAACTCGTAAGCAATTCACAACAACAAAATATCAGGGTAGAGATTCTAGAGATCTGCAAGTGCTCAGGCCTCATTGTGTTGTCAGGCCTCTAAAATCTCTAGACCCTGGAAAGAATCATTCAGTTTAATATTGATTGACAGCATGATCTTCTGCATCATCAATACCCAGCTATCCTCGTCCCCTCTTTAGTTTGGTAGCAAAGCCAAACAATAACCAAGCTTCTGAAAACTAAAACCAAATGAGTTCCTTTACTTTTGACTATCATATTCTAGCTAGAATTCAAATAAACCTACTGGATTTTGTCTAACCTTCAACATACTAGGATTGCACTTGCCTGACATGAGCCTCAAGACAATAGCTTCCTCAACCTGCCAAAATAACTGCGTCAACTAATGCATCTATATTGAAATAAACATGATATATTGATTAGGACTCTCCGAAGAACACAGGTAAAAAAAAGAAACAACAATAAAAACCTTAAAATAACGGCAAATGAGTGTGAGCCAAGAACCAATTTCATCAATGGGACGAAAAGAAAAGAAATGAAACCAATGTCACAAGAAACTGTTTCACCGTACCCTCACTTAAACCCTTCACTCCCATCAACATAAATTTAATTTCTCAGGTTTAGAGAAATAACTTCCTAAGTAGATTGCCTAAGAAGCTAATCCTAATTTGTATATATCATGCTTCCTTTCTATGTTGTTCTCGATGAACAAACTAGACACTGATGCATCATGAACTTGGATACTAATTAGCAAGCCTTAGAGTAGTTTGATGTTACGCAAAGTAAAACAATGAAAATCATGACACCAACAAAGAACTTACACCATCATAATGTCGTTGAATGGAAGATGGGAAAATATCTAAGATACTGCACAATAGAAAAATAGCTTCTTCCTGCACACGTTGCAAGAGATGTCAAAACTCTAAAACAAAGGCAAGCAACCACTTCACATGCAGTAAGCAAAATTAACTTAATACATCCAAGAAAGAACAGAGGGCTCTGCATAAATTTCCACTAGAATTCACATTAAAGGGAAAAATGCCCAAGAAAAAAATAATGAACTTGCTACAAATATAAAATTATTAAAAATCTTATCAAAGTTAATTGCAAAATCATTGACCAGTCTCTGTAAATTATGTTCCTTAGTGTGAACAAATGGAAGTAAATATTTTCCATTGTGATATCCTCCATTACCTTGTCTCCATAAAAAAGAAATTTTCAGGGCAAAGAATCAACTGATGTGGGTAATACAACTACGCTAGACTCCCAAAAATCAATAAAAATCGTACCAACAACACAAGAATATCAAAACCCTAAAGATAAAATTTAGACTTTCAAAGATAGAATTTCTTACCTGATAAACCCTAATCCAACAAATTCTTTCAATTTGATGAAGATTTAAGACATCATCTTCTCAAGTGAAGCATTTTGTTAAATTTTCAACAAGAAATCTTTTAGTGAGGCGTGTTCATCTGTGACGAAAATCTATGACGGAACAACTATTCAACAGGAAATCTGTGAGAAAAGGTGTGTAGGCGTGTTCTTCAACAAGAAATCTGTGTAGGCGTGTTCTTCAACAAGAAATTTGTGTAGGCGTGTTCTTCAGCTTTGGAGAGAAAAGGCGTATTGTTCAGCTTTGGAGAGAAAAAGATGTGAATTTTTTCTGATTTGGGGGAAAAGAAAGATTTTATGTTTTATGAATTATTATTTTTGCCCAATAAAAATTGGAGGGAGAGTTAAAATATGTTGGAGGGAATATAATATTTTAGTGAAAATTCTAAGGCCACATTTATAATGTGTTGTATCTACAATTATAAAAATAGAACACTTTAAAAGTGTGGCCCTATGTGTAAATAGTTGTTGCCAATTATATCATACTGTAACAACGCTTATAAAGTGTAGCTTATACCATTAAAGAGTACACTTGACAAGTGTTGTCAACATTATCGAAGCTAAAAGTTAAAAACTTGGGCTACGCTTTAAAAGCGTCCCCAAAAGTATTTTAGGCAACACTTTACAAGCGTTGTCCAAATTTAGTGTGGCCGTAGGCCTAAAATGTTGTAGTGAATATAGAAAATAAATAATTGAATCATTATTAGGAGAACCCATTGGGATTGAAGAAAACCCAATCTTTAAATTGAGAATTGAACTTGTCAAATTGGGATATTTGGTGTGTCTCCCCGAGCCTACATTCTGGGCGGGACTGGCACTCGAGAACCATTGTTGGCCCCAAGTGAACCCTTGGCCTGGTTTAACTTATAGAGGAAGACTTAAATAACAAAAAATAGTCTCAAAGGATAACTCATGCAATATCTTAAATAAATATTGGACTAGCTGAAATGGCAACTCAGATCTTAACATCAATAACTGAAAATGGAAAGACTAAGGAACTATAACTATCCATCTATGAAACCTCTAAAACAAAGAGGGATGTCGGGACAAGACCCCCGATCATTCTAACAACTAAAGTACTAAAACAATTTAAAAAGGGGTCCTCCGGAAAGCAAGGAGGCACACCAACTGACTCTGAGTGCTCAACTGGATCAACGAGGTGCTTGATGCTGATCCTGGTTACCTGTATCTGCATCATAAAATGATGCTGGCCAAATGGCGTCAGTACATTGAATGTACGAGTATGTGAGGGGAAAACTAAACATGACATAATCTTGAGGGGAATCTGAAAAGAGCATTTACCTTTGCTTTACTCAACCCATAGGTACTCAACTCAAATGCAAAGTCAAACAAAACTAAAGGGGCAGTTATACAAAGCATTTAAAACAGTAGGTGACAGCTCAATGTATTAAAGAAATACAATAACAACTCAGTTTACATATAAAGTAATATAATAATGTGGGAGTTTTTGTAATCGACAACCATAACTATGAGCTAAAGTGATGATACATTGTCTTGCCCATGCTGTCAGAACTGTCATATAGTTGTCGTGATATAGAACGCCTTAACTAAGTGGATCCATTAATCTATGCTAAAAATCACTAAGGAATCATCTAAAAAATATGACCCTTTCTTATCCACGATGGCTACATAATTTATGGAGACTTGAGTCATTATGAGCTCGTCCCTATATCGGTGCTCAATACTACTCCCAAAATATGCTCAGCTCATATGTTTTAAAAACAAAAAATATTTCTATGATTTGAGATAATTACTCAAAAACTAGCTCAAAGGCTCTCTTAGAAATCAGTGTTTCCTCTCTTGTTTAGATGTGAAAACATTTCAACTCTTGGGAATACTTAGTTTCTGTATAATCTTTTGAAGAATGAACTTTACTCTTACTCTTTACTCTACTCAAAACTCCTGCCTTAAAACAAAGTTAAAAGGTTTGTAAAAGACTTTTGCAAGAGTCTATGAACGTCTCTTGACTTGACTCTTAACTTTCCTTGAATTAAATTATGGATTGAAGGTTCATGATCTCATGTTAATAGATGATTTAATGATGTTTAGACATACCTTAGAGCATAGAAATCAACTAGAAAATTTAGGTATGTTTCTAGGGAACTCAAACGGAAAGAAGTGGGAAAAGGTAGAAGGCATGGTGACCTTGGTGCTCTAAGTGGCGCGGGACGCCAAGCGGAAAACATCAGAAGTTGGATAAGGGCACACTGTCTGGTGCGGCGCCCTAGAGCCTAAACTTCAAAGTTCCCTTTGGGGCGCGGAGAGAGGCGCGGGGCCCAAGCCCCCTCCCTAGAAAATCCCCAAATTTTCTTGCTCGTTTTTCAACTCTAAACCCTCTAGATTCAATTGGTTCTTCTCCCAGACACTTAGATTCAACTATATTACCAAAACATGTAAGATTATACTCAAAATCACATCTAATTTCATGAATCAAACTCAAGAAACTTTCCAACAACTTCAACAACAAAAACCCACAAGAACTTAAACATATGTCATCAAGAACTCATAATCTTTTCTTTCAAAAACACAATTATGCTGAATTGAATCATGATTGGCATGTAGGTACACGCTATGTAATCTCACATACCCTGTAGGATTGAATCATTGGCGAAATCTCCAACCAAAATCGCAAGAACTTGACGAATCTTGAACTTTTCTTCTCCTTTCTTCTATTTTCTCTATTCTCCAAGCCCTATTGTGCGTTGGTAAATGCATAAACCTATATAATTCTGATTAGAACCCAATTAAACTTCTAAAAACAAAATTAATTAATTGGGTATGGAAAAGACAAAAATACCCTTCCAAAATCCGGTTTTGACTTTCCTTAACTAGACAGCCCAACTTCAAATGGACATATCTCACTCATACGAACTCGGAATTGAGAAAAATCGGCGGCGTTGGAAAGATAATTCAAATATATTTCCTATAGTATTTGGTAGAAAACCTAACTCATCAGAGATAGAAGTTATGGTCGTTTGAAGTTGACCAAAACTCAAACTTAACATATCTTAACCAATTTTCCAGATTTTTGATTCTTTCAAAAAATGACTCTTTCTAATTTTAGCTATTTCTTGTTTTTTTTTTCAAATATCGAGGTTTTACAATATCTCCCCCTTGGGAACATTCATCCTCGAATGAGATTACTCTTAGTAGGCTAAGGGTGTAACATCTAACATTCAACTCAAACATCCAACTAGAAAATCTAACACATCAAGCATATAAATTATAGAGTACTAAAAAGAGAATTAGTACCTTGGTCTGGAAATTCTCCGAGCTCAAAGAGAGGTGGATATGTCTTCTTCATATCCTCCTCAGCTTCCCAAGTAGCTTCCTCAACAAACTGGTTCCTCCAAAGAACTTTGACTGATGCTTCTTCCTTGGTCCTCAAATTGCGAACCTAACGATCTAGAATCTGAATAGGGATCTCCTCATAAGACAAGCTATCCTTGATACCAATATCTTCAGTTGGTATGATAAGTGAAGGATCTCCTCTGCACTTTTTCAACATGGAAATATGAAATATAGGATGGACCGCTGCTAACTCTTCTGGTAGCTCTAAATCATAAGTTACATTGCCAATCCTCTTGGATATTCTGTAAGTACCAATATACCGGGGACTAAGTTTCCCCTTCTTACCAAATATCATAACACCCTATATGGGTGAAACTTTCAAGTAGACCCAATCATCTTTCTCAAACTCTAACTCCCTCCTCCTAGCATTAATGTTGGATTTCTGACGACTTTGCGATGTTTTCAACATTTCTTGAATAACTTTTACCTTCTCCATAGCTTGATAAACTAAGTCTGGTCCTATCAACTCATCTTTACCAACTTCAAATCATCCAATAGAAGATCTACATTTTCTCCCATAAAGAGCTTTATAAGGAGTCATAAGGATGCTAGAGTGGTAACTATAGTTGTAAGCAAACTCAATGAGAGGTAGGTGATCATCCCAATTTCCCTTGAAAACAATCACACATGCCCTCAACATATCTTCAAAAGTCTTAATAGTACGCTCTGTTTGACCATTAGTCTGAGGATGAAAAGTAGTACTCAAGTTCACCTTTCAACCCAAGCCTTTCTGGAATGACTTCCAAAATTGTGCAATAAATTGCATACCTCTAACTGAAATAGTGGAGATCGGAACTCCATGAAGTCTTACTACCTGTTGAATGTATAACTTGGTATAGTCCTCTGATGAATGGGTAGTCTTTAACAACAAAAAAATGGGTTGATTTTGTCATTCTATCAACATTCAACCAAATAGAATCATGTTTTCTACGAGACCTTGGTAAACCTGTGATGAAGTCCATATTGATCATCTCCCACTTCCATTCCGGAAGTTCTATATTTTGAGCCATACCACTGGGCCGTTGATGCTCTACCTTAACTTGTTGGCAATTCTGACACTTAGCAACAAACCCTGTAATGCCCTTCTTTATAATATTCCACCAATAAAATTCTCTGAAATCGTTATACACCAAGAAGTTCGTTGAGTTCATCCACCCTTGGTACACACAACATGACTTGATACCTCAATACACCATCTCTCCCTTGTTCAAAAGCCATTACTTTGTGCTTATGAACATTTGCCTTCAATTCAAGCAAAATAGGGTCTTGGTCTTGTTTTTCTTTAACTTCAGACACTAATGATGATTCAACCCCATTCATCACCACTACCCTCCATCTGTGGAATCCATTAGTCGAACTCCCAAGCGTGCAAGTTTGTGCACATATTTTTCTAACTCTTTCTTATCTCCCTCAAAATGAGTGGTACAACTCATAGACAATCTACTCATGGCATCAACAACAATATTAGCCTTACCTGGGTGATAATGAATACTCATGTCATAATCTTTGAGCAGCTCTTACCACCTTCTCTGTCTGAGATTAAGCTATTTCTGTCAAAACACATACTGGAGACTCTTGTGATTAGTGAATACATCAACATGAACACCATACAAATAGTGGCGCCATATTTTAAAAGAAAATACTACGGCAACCAACTCTAGATGATGGGTTGGAAAATTGTTCTCCTGAACCTTAAGCTATCTCGATGAATAAGTTATAACTTTGTCATTTTGCATTACCACACAACCCAAACAAAATCTAGACGCATCACAATGTACGACAAAGCCTTGAGTACCTTCTGGTAAGGTCAATACTGGGGTATTAGTCAACATTTGTTTCAATTCCTAAAAGCTTTTCTCACAAGCTTCAGACCATTGAAACATCACTATTTTCTAAGTCAACTTGGTCAAAGGAGACGAAATGGATGAGAACCCCTCTACCAACCTTTTATAGTATACAGCCAACCCCAAGAAACTCCTAATATCAGTTGGAGATTTGGGTCTAGGCAAATTCTGCACTACCTCTATTTTTTGGGTATCAACTTTAATTCCATCACAAGAAACAATGTGGCCTAAAAATGACATAGACTCAAGCCAAAACTCACATTTTAAGAACTCAGCATACAACTCCCTATTTTTTAGAGTTTGGAGAACTATTCTGAGATGGCTAGCATGATCTTCCTCATTCCTCGAATAGATTAGCATGTCATCAATGAATACAATAACAAACATATCTAAATAAGGCTTGCATACTCTATTCATAAGGTCCATGAATTTTGCATGCATATTATTCAAACTAAAGTACATAACTAGGAACTCATAATGACCATAACGGGTCCTGAATGTTGTCTTTGGAATATCACATTCCTTTAATCTTAACTAATGGTTGCCCGATCTGATGTCTATCTTAGAGAAACAAGTAGCATCCTGAAGCTGATCGAAAAGATAATCAATTCTTGTAAGAGGATAATTATTCTTGATGGTAACCTTGTTCAACTGAAGGTAATCTATACACATTCTAAGGGAACCATCTTTCTTCCTCACAAATAAGACCGGAGCACCCTAATGTGAGACACTTGGTCGAATAAAACCCTTATCAAGGAGATCTTTCAACTGTTCTTTTAGCTCTTTCAACTCTGTTGGAGCCATTCTATATGGCGGAATAGATATAGGATGAGTATCAGGAAGAACATGTATACCGAAGTCTATCTCTCTTAGGAGGGACTCTACGTAGATCATCAGGAAAGACTTCTTAAAACTTACTCACAACTGGAACTGACTCAATAGGAGGTGTCTCAACACAAGAATGATTAACTCAGACTAAGTGATAGACACACCCCTTGCAAACTAACTTTCTAGCCTTAAGGTATGAAATGAAATGACCCTTAAGCACTGAAGAACTGCTCCTCCAGTCTATAAGTGGCTCATTAGGAATTTCGAACCTAACAACTCGAGTTCTAAGATCAATGGAGGCATAACAGGCATGAAGCTAGTCCATACTTAGAATGACATCAAAATCTACCATGTCTAACTCAATTAACTAGGCCATGGTGCTCTTGTGATTGGCGAAAATGACACGATCACGATAGACCCACTCAGCTAGAATAGACTCCCCAACAGGTGTAGAAACACAAAAGGGCTCACAAAGTTTCTCAGGAAGGACATCAAAATTCATTGTAACTTAAGGAGTCACAAAAGATAAAATTGCTCCTGGGTCTAGCAAGGCATAAACATCAAGAGTAAAGACTTTGATCATACCAGTGACAACATCTGGAGAATTCTCTTGCTCTTAACAACTAGTGATATCATATAGGCGGCTTGCTCCTCTGCCAGTACCTTAAGTAGCTCCTCTAGGTGCTGCCCTGTCTGGTGGAGCAACTAATGATGATTGGGATCTATTTTCCTGATTCCCATTACCTTGTCGGTTCTTATGGCACTCTTTTATGAAGTGACCCTCTTGGTCACACTTGAAACAACCTGTGGAGAGCCATCACGAAACTTACCTGGGTGGTTCCTATAACACTTAGCACATGCAAGAGCCCAGTTAACTCCTTGTTCCACACTACCCTGTGACTAGGCAGGTCTAGCTCTGAAGTGCCGTGAATTCTGACTATTGTACTCACCTTTGTTTCTGGGTGTAGGGGAGCAGGTCCATTTTTCTTCTGATGAAAAGAAGAGCGGTTCACAATATTCCTTTGCTGCCCAGACTCACTTCCTATCTTAGATTTCTTGTTTCTAAACTCTTCCCTATCCCTAAGCTTCTCTTCCTCAACCTGCTACACAGAAACCATCAACCTTTCTATATCCATGTCCCCTAATAACATGGTTGCCTTGCCCTCTTTGTTTGACAGATGATATACCGTGAGTTTACGGTATTTTTAATACATTTCACTTAAGGGTTGTGTGTGGCTAGGGCCATTTTTTATTGATTTTTATATATTTTTATCATGTTTGCAAGAAATAAGTTCAGATGTGGAAGTTGAGAGACACAATTGAAGAATGTGCAGAAAAAGGCATCTACGGATATGATTGACGGACTGTAGGTCCAATCACATTTCGTAGATGGTGATCGTAGAAGGACGGGTAAGGCTTGAAGGAGATCAGGGAATTCTTGACTAAGTGTGGAACTATGGTTGCAAACGACAGACAGTAGATCGATCTACAGGCCGTACTACAGTTCCGTCAAATCATTCTGAGAAAGGGTTCCAGTACCTGATTTTCAAGATTCTAAGTATGGAGCTACGGAGGAGGATCCATGTACCATCCGTATTGTTGATGCGTCGATTGAGTCAAAGAGTGAAGGGCTCAAAAGCAGGCCGTGAGTTTTGAAGATGATGATAAGTTACAGCATTGTAGTGATATTGCTACAAGGTCCCTTGTGCAGATGAAAGAGGATCCTAGGGCTTTCACTATCCCCTGTACCATTGGGTTGCTACATTTTGCAAAGGCGTTGTGTGATAGTATCAATCTGATGCCATTGGCTATTTACAAGAAGTTGGGTTTAGGGGATCCAAAACCGACTTCAATGCGATTGCTTATGGCCGATAGAACTGTGAAGAAGCCCATTGGTGTGCTCCAAGATGTACTAGTGAAAGTAGAGTCTTTTATCTTTTCGGCGAATTTTGTGATACTGGATTGTGATGTTGATTTTGAGGTTCCCATTATCCTAGGGAGACCATTCCTAGCCACTGGGCATGCCTTGGTTGATATGGAGAAAGGGCAGATTAAGTTTTATTGAACAATGAAGAGGCAATATTCAATATCTCTAGGTCCATGAAGCAGAGTTGTGAGCTCAAATCGGTATCTATGGTGACACATATTGTAGAGAGTGGTTCTGAGGTGCTTATTGAAGAAAGCTTGGGTGTTGATGCACTAGCAGCGGTAATGATGAACTTTGATGGTGATGCTATTGAAGACTATGCTGAATTGGTCACCGCACTTGATAGGTTTGAGTTCCGTTCAAAACCAAAGAGGTTGGAGTTAGACATGAAGAATTGCGATTCTCCACCTGCAAGACTGTCTGTTGAAGAGGCACCACAATTGGAGCTTAAGTCTCTACCATCACATTTGAGGTATGTATTCTTGGGGAGAGATGGTACTTTACCATTCATCATTGCGGCAGATTTGAATATGGCACAAGTTGAGGCATTGGTTTCCATGTTGAAGAGGTTTAAGCGAGCTATTCGGTGGACTATTGTGGACATTATTGGAATTCCTCCAGGTATTTGTTCTCATAAAATACAACTCATGCCGGATCACAAGCCAAGTATTGTGCACCAGAGAAGACTAAATCCGCCAATGCAAGAGGTAGTTAAGAAAGAAATCATTGGATGTTAGAGTTATTTATCCCATTGAGATAGTACTTGGGTGTGTCCTATTCAGTGTGTGCCTAAGAAATGTGGGATTACTGTGGTACGTAATGAGAGAAACAAGCTTGTTCCAATGCGACCCATGACAAGATGGAGAATCTGCATGGACTATCAGAAATTAAATGCTTGGACAGAAAAGGACCATTTTCCTATGCCATTCATGGATCAGATGTTGGACAAACTTGCGGGTAAGGGTTGGTATTGTTTCCCTGATGGTTATTCGGGATACAATCAGATTTCTATAGCCCCAGAAGACCAAGAGAAGACCACCTTCACTTGCCCTAATAGGACTTTCACACTCAAACGGATGCCATTTGGGTTGTGTAATGCTCCAGTGACCTTCCAACGTTGTATGATGTGGATATAATTTGATATGGTGGAGGACACTAATAAGGTATTTATGGATGATTTCTCTATGGTAGGTGACTCTTTTGATCGTTGTCTGGACCATTTAGCCGAGGTGCTTAAAAGGTGTGAGGTGTGCAATCTTGTGCTCAATTGGGAGAAGTGCCACTTCATAGTGAAAGAAAGGATATTTCTAGGTCATCGGATATCTGAGAAGGGTATCAAGGTTGATAGAGTAAAAGTTGAGGTAATAGAAAAGCTTCCACCACCTATCTCTGTTAAAGGTGTTAGAAGTTTTCTTGGGCATGCACACTTCTATAGAAGGCTCATCAAGAATTTTTCCAAAATTGCACATCCATTGTGCAAACTGCTCGAAAAGGAGTATAGGTTTGATTTTGATGATGCTTGTCTGAGAGCATTTGGAGAGTTGAAGGAGAAGCTAGTTACTGCACCTATCATTATTTCACCGGATTGGGGACAACCGTTTGAGGTAATGTGTGATGCGAGTGGAGTGGCGCTTGGTGTGGTATTGGGAAAGAGGTGAGAGAAGATTCTTCATCCTATTTATTATGCTAGCAAAGCTCTAAATGTGGCTCAAAAGAACTATACAGTGACTGAACAAGAGTTTGTTGCGGTGGTTTTCGCATTCAAGAAATTACTTGCTTGGTACTAAGGTCATTATGCATACTGACCATTCTGCATTGAGGTATTTGATGGCTAAGAAGGATGCAAAACCGAGGTTGATTAGATGGGTGTTGTTGCTGCAAGAGTTTGACTTTGTAGTGAAAGATAGAAAGGGGACAGAAAATCAGGTTGCCGATCAGTTGTCTAGATTGGAGGAAGAAGCTATGCTCAAGCTTGGTGATATGGCTGAAATTAATGATGCTTTTCCAGATGAACAGGTATTGACTGCTTCTCATGACTTGATTCCTTGGTTCGCAGACTTTACTAACTATTTGGCAAGTGATCTGGTTTTATCGGTCTTGTCTTTTCACCAAAGGAAAAAGTTTATGCATTATGTGAAGAAGTTCTTTTGGCATGATCCTTATTTGTATCGTAGCTGATGGGATTATTCATCACTGTGTGCCCGAGGTCGAGATGTTGAGTATACTAGAGGCATGCCATTCATCGCCTGTTAGTGGGCATCATAGTCATATTCGGACTGCGCATAAGATTTTGCAATGTGGGTATTACTAGCCTACCATCCACCAAGATGCTCATGATTTCGCCAAGTCTTGTGAGTGTTGCCAAAGAGAAGGAGGAATTTCAAAGAGGCAAGAGCTTCCTATGAATCCTATATTGGTGATATAGTTGTTTCATGTATGGCGCATTGATTTTATTGGTCCATTTGTGAGTTCACATGGGATGAAGTATATTCTTGTTGCGATTGATTATGTGTCGAAGTGGGTGGAAGCAATCACGCTTTCCAACAATGAAGGTAAGAGTGTCATCGCATTCTTGAAAAAGAATATCTTCTCCAGATTTGGTACACCTAGGGCGATTATCAGCGATGGAGGTTCCCACTTTTGTAATAAGTTGTTCAAGGCTTTACTTAAGAAATATGGCATCCGCCATAATGTAGCCATTTCTTACCATCCGCAGTCTAGCGGGCAAGTTGAAGTGTCCAACGGAGAGATCAAGCAGATTTTGGCAAAAACTATGAATGCTAACAAAACGGATTGGTCAAGGAAGCTTGATGATGCTCTATGGGCCTATCGCACCACATTCAAGACTCCCATAGGTATGTCTCCCTACCAACTTGTATATGGGAAGTCTTGCCATTTGCCGGTAGAGCTAGAGCATAAGGCTATGTGGGCGCTAAAGAAGCTAAATTTGGATTGGGGCACCGCATCAAATTGGAGAATGAGTGACTTGAATGTACTTGATGAGTTTCACCTAAAATCTTATGAAAGTTCAACCTTGTACAAGGAGAAGATGAAGAAGTATCATGATCAAAGGATTGAGAAGCGAGAATTTGTTGTGGGTGATCTTGTGCTTCTATTCAACTCTAGGTTGCGCTTGTTTCCGAGCATGCTCAAGTCCAAGTGGACCAGGGCATTGTTAGTCACGCAAGTTCTCCCACATGGAGCAATGAAACTTGAAAACAGTGAGGGACCAAGGTTCAAGGTAAACGAGCAAAGGATTAAGATCTATCTGGGAAACGCAGAAAGTGTGCAAGAAGTTGTTGAGGCCTATTATCTTGATGAAGTCTTAGTAATCAAGAGGTCTGCGTCGTACCGTGACGTTAAATCAACTGCTGCTTCGGAGGCAACCCAAGATGTACAATCTAGCCAACTATAGGTTTTTCTTTTCGATTTGGTAGTTTTCTTTGTTTATTTGCTTTTCTGTATTCATTTAGTTAGGTGCTTTATTTTTATTTTATTATTGGCTAGATATAGCATAGGGTCCGTGTCTAAAAAGTGTAAATAAAATGTAAAAAGAAAGGCCTAACGGTTGGTACATGTGCAGGGTTGAAAACCAAAATCTGCAAAAAGAGTCTGTTGCAGAGGTCTACGGACCCCATCGTCGATCCGTGGTTCATTCCACGGACCGTGAATGGCGTCCATAGATCCAAGGTAAGTTCTCTAAATTTTCCAAGTGTGAGAGTGACCTACGGATCCCATTTAGGAACCGTAGGACGACCTATGGACCGTAGATGGGGTCTCGTGGGTCCAAACCCTAATTCTGCCTGACTCGACCCGGACTCCCCTTAAATAACACCCCTACTCTTTAAACATTTCCCCTCATTACTAAAATTCATCCCCAACCATTTTTAAACGTTTCCCATCCCATAAATCCCTCCATATCACTTCCATATCCCATAAATCACGTCCCCCACGTTCCCAAACCACCTTTCTGTTTTCCCAAATACTCTCATTCCCCATTTTAGAGTTTCGGTGTCCGGGTTCGGTGCGAAAGGAAAGTGAAAGGTTTGTGGAAGTCTAGAGTCATCACAGAATTACCCATTTCCTCTGCTTGTAAAGTAATCAACTTTCCCTTCACCTTGAATGTCGATTCATTGTTATTATAGAAAGTCAGGAAGTGGTTCTTGACCTTGGGTTGTTATTATATGAAATTGCATGCTAAAACAAACTTAAAAACACCTTTGGGATGATAAATTGTGATTGTGTTGTCTTTAAAATGTGTAAAATCAGTGAAATAAGAGTCTAAATGCAAGTTTCGACTTAGGGTTCCTAGTCTCGTATGCAATACCTGTTGAACATTGAGTAATTGTAACTCTTAGAATGACGAACTAGCATAAATTGTGTTGAAATGCATGATTAGACTAGGGTAAATTGTTGAAATCGGTAAAATTACATTTCAAATTGAAGTATGTCTGATACCTGGCACAGACTTGACTCATGAGACCCTGTCTACGAACCGTAGATCTATCTATGGACCGTAGATCAAGTCTGTGGATCTGCACACCACAAAAATCTGCTAAGTGTTGAACTACGGCAGTGGACTACGGTCCGTAGTTCAATCTACTACTGTTTTGCACGTCCGTGGTTCATATCAGAGAGCCCCCTTTTGGGTACTTTGATCTACGGAGGGGACCTATGGACCGTAGATCCATCCATGGACCGTAGGAACCCACTGTGGGTCATGAGTTCAGTCACTACCCAAATTTTTTCAGTTTATCATTTTGGTTCGTTCTTAGTTCTAAAATTCTTTCGAGTGTGTTATTGGTTTATTTTGGTACTAATTATACATCCACAAGTACCACAGCTCCTAAGAAACAAGTGACCTACCCAAAGAGAGGCAAAACAAAATATGTGGCGCTAACCTTTCGGCTGATTGATAAAGATGTGGATGCAGATAAGGATCCCGCATATATTCCACTGGCCATAAGGACATCCCCTACTACACCTCGTGCTACCCAGAATCAATCCCGGCAGGTGGTTACCGAGGTTAGTTACTGTCTCCTAGTCTGATGAGGAGAACACACTGATCGAGTCACCGACTGGTTCTGTTTTCGGCTTTGAGGATGGTTCTGCTTCTGGCTCTGAGTCTGGTTTTGCTTCCGGCTCTGAGTCTGCCCCTGCTTCCAGCTCCGCCACTAGTTCCAGTTCACATGATAAGGCTGCCTCGTCTCATGAGGCTACTAGTTCAGGAAATATTCCAATTCCACCTAACACCAACGCTGCTCCGGTTGCTCAGGAACACAATAAATGGTGCGTGGAGGGCCAATGGAAAATCTACAGGGATGCCAAAATGTTGAATGAAAAAGGGAAGATGGCCTGGCTAATCACAGAGGAGCGTAGACTTCTCACGGGGAGCCTACACACTGTACCCGACATCCACCGGCTCTTTCGACATCATAAGTGCAAGTGGATTGGCAAGGAACCAGGAACATATAATGAGGAGATCATGAGGGAGTTTTATGCTTTCTACGTAGCCACTCTTCGAGGCTCTATTCAGAAAAAAGGCCAATCGCAGAGCCCACACACCACTCCAGGCTACACTAGTGCATGGGTTTTCTGTGCGTATCTCTGAGAACACCATCCACCGGTTCCTCTATGGCCCTAGGCCTGGCCACACGTGGGCACTCAACACAGCCGAATTTAACTATAGATGGGATATCGTGCGGGGTGAAGAGTTCCACCAGAGTGCCGAGAAAAGGGAGACTGTATTACACTGGATGGCTCGTTATATTGCTAATGATGGAGAGCGAGCCGAGTGGGTCACCACTCCGGGATTAAGTATCAAAAAGGCCATTCTAACATTTGTGGCTAAGTTTTTCTGGCTGTTGGTACAGAATCGGGTTTCTCCTATGAAGGCTGATAATGCACTCACTTAGGACCGCGCGATTATGGTACCAGTATTGGTTGTGGGGTTTGAGATTGATTTTGCCCGCATGATCATTGCGGAGATTCATTAGAGGAATTTCAAGGCCTCCACCACTTACCATTTTCCTTGCCTCATCTTCCAATTATGTGAGGACTCTGGATTGCCGATCTGGCATTGTGACAAGTTGATCCGGGCAATGGGGACACTGGATATAGGCTTGATTCGGGATAAGGCGAATGTGGTAGCACCACACCAAGAGCCACAGGTCGATGTACCCTCTTTGGGAGCAGATTTAGTAGATGATGTGGAGCAGATGCAAAAGGATGACCTTTCCTCTCTAGCCCACACTGATGATGCCCCAACCTCCCCATCTCAGGCCGCTAGTTGAGCCCCTAGCTCGTCCAGAGTTACCCCGCCTTCTGGAGTTACTATTGTGCTCTTGGCCCAAGTTTAGAAGTTGGAGGCACAGATGGCCACACTGCTTCATCATGTGAAGCCACAGATGTAGAAGTTTATTACAGAGTCCGAGGCTAAAATGGAGCGGATGATGGAGACCATGATGGACCTGAAGGTCCAAACCATTCATAAGCGCCTAGATTCCTTCGAGTTGAGAGTCCTCGAGCGACCAGCCCTTGCTACCAATCTGACCTCTTTTCGGACCGAGTTAGATAGTCTCCAGGCCGACCTTGAAGCCATCATTGCCACATTCGCAGATAAGCTAGATTCTGCACCTAATACTTTGGTTGATGACACCGTGCTTGATGCCTTATTCAGCGATGACACAGCACAGCCCGAGCCCACTCATGCTCGATGGAAGAGGCACCGCTCTAGTCATGTTGCTGACACCACTGAGGATGCTCGAGCTAGGAAGAGGGAACGCTAGCAGAATGAGCAGTCTAGGAAAGCCTCCATTGTAGATGAGGAGTTGCGCCAGCAGAGAGCTCGTGAGAATATTATTGGAGCCTCTATTTTTAGGCCCTACCACTGAGGCTATGACTGCTGTGGGAGATGATGTTATCACCATTGAGGGTGCAGTTAGAGTGACTGATAGCACTATTGATGATGCTGTGATAGAGGATATGGGCACTACTTAGGGTGACCCAAGTGTTGTTCCAGCGGGCTTCGAGAAACCGAACCCATCCACTTGTTGAGGTCTTCGGCGCATTTGCACCATAGGTTTGCTTCACCTTCACCCTACTCTTTATTTCTTCTTTTTGTGCGTTGGGGACAATTGCACTCTATTTTGGTGGGGGTGGGGTAAACGGATTGTGAGTGATAGGGTGAAGTCTGAGTAACCCAACTCATCATCCTCTCTTGGGGTTTTCTTGCCTGTGTTCTTTTTCCCCAAGAGATTGTTTAATTTATGTTGAACATGCATATGTTAGGATTGTATGTGTAGAAATATGTGAAAGAATGAAGCATGATTGAATAATTAAGAAAGAAAAATGATACCCGTCCAAAATTTGTGATATGTGTTAAATTTTGTAGGCTAGAATGAGTTGAATGTGTTGGCTCTGAGTATTACATGATATAGAACCAACATGATATCATGACTTAAGCTAAAACTTGATCTGGGTAATTTGATAATCTGACAATAAAACTTTGTGCCAAGAGTGTGTGAGAATGGTTGATTGTTCACACAGTTTTGTGCCAAACTAGAACTTTCCCCGTTGGTCCTGCTAGGATAATCTAGGCTAGAAGTTAGGAAGTGATCATAGGCCATTGTTCAAATTAGTCCACTTAAGCCTAAAATGATCTAACCAAATGATAGCATTATTCCCTTTTGATCCAAATATTTGAGCCTAAAATTGACCAATTCTTTTGATTAACTTAACTCACCTTCCCTTAAAAATATTGTCTTGGCAACGGTCCCTCCTTGGACATGTGCTCCTTGACTTAGGCCAAAAGCCTAAGTTGAGGGTGGCTAAGCCCAAAAGTTACCTTGATCTTGGCCCTCGTCCAACATCAGACAGTGTGCACCTCAACTAATGCAAAATGCATAAGTTGAGGGTGGCTATGAAAATGGAAACCAAATGAAAAAAAGGGTATGAAAAGAGTTTAGTGTTGAAAAGAGAAAAAGTATGAAAGAGGATGTGACTTTGTGCAAAAAAAGCAAAAGAAAAGTGTTAAAAGAAATAGAAGAAAAAGAAAGTGAAAGAAAAAGAAGAAAGTGAAAAATAAGATTCAAAAAGTCAAAAGTCACATCCATGTTGCAAAGAAATAAAGGAAAGAGCTTAAAATGGAAGGATGCCAAAAAAAGGTCAAGGAAGAGGTAAAAAGCCAATGTAATGTCAAGGACGGCAGAAAGTCACTAAAAAGTACCCAAATGTACCACACCTGACTCTGGGCCAACGTTACAAGCTAAGAAAGTCATATAGTGATCCTAGCAACTAGTTTGGAGATTCTAAGCAGTGAAAATAAGGGCAAGTCTATGGTATTGAGCACTAAGTGTACTTGAAATTACTTTTGAGCGTGAGTGTTGAATGAATCCTTGTACTCAAAATCATATTTATTGTGTAAAAAAGGGATTTTGTTTGGATTAAGGGCACTAGTTACATTGTCGGAAAGTTGGTACTTTGGTGATAATAAAACAATGTATGTTGTGTGTAGATTGGTAGATCTCTGTCATGTTTTGATCCGCACAAGTTAGCTTGTTGAGTCTAAGAAAAAAGATTTGCACTCAAAAAGAGAGTCGGGTAGAGAGCTATTTGATTGCTTGTGCTTCGATTGCTTGCTTCTATACAAGTGTCGTTTAGAGTCTTAGTGTGTCGCTTGAGGACAAACAACAAATTTTAGTTGAGGGTGTTGATATACCGTGAGTTTATGGTATTTTTAATAAATTTCACTTAAGGGTTGTGTGTGTAGGGAAATTTTGTATTGGTTTTTATATGTTTATATCATATTTGCAGGAAATAAGTTTAGATGCAGAAGTTGAGAGACACAGCTGAAGAATGTGCAGAAAAGGGCATCTACGGATGTGATTGATGGACCGTAGGTCCAATCACATTCCATAGATGGTGATCGTAGAAGGGTGGGCAAGACTTGAAGGAGATCAGGGAATTATTGACTAAGTGTTGAACCACGGACCATAGATCGACTTATAGGCCGTACTGCAGTTCCGTCAAATCATTCAGAGAGGGAGTTTCAGAACCTGATTTTCAAGATTCTAAGTATAGAGCTACGGAGAAGGATCCACGGACCGTAGATCAAACAATGGTCCGTACTGTTGATCCGTCGATTGAGTCAGAGAGTGAAGATTTTGAAGTTGAAAAAATTCCTAAGTCCTGAGTCACTGAAGGGACCTACAGACCGTAGGTCAGTCCATGGTCCGTAGGTCAGTGTCGTAGATTGAAACCGCGTCTGAAACTTTATTTCCTTATTTTGTTTACTTTTTAATTGGGACTTGTTTTTCTATATATAGGGCATGTAAACCTTGTTTTTGGGGGTTAGACTTTATTATTCTAATTCTAGTTTTTGGCTTTGGAGATTAACTTGCAACTTTAGTAATTCTTAATTTCCTTAGTTCATTTCGAAGATTTTGACTTTGCAATTCAAATTAAGATTCTGGGTTTATTCTTCTCATTACGTAAGTTCATGATTTCTTCATCTAAAAATATAAATTGTGTTCTTGCTACTATGGGTAACTAAATCCACAACTAGGGTTGTAGGAACCATGAGCAGTTAACAACATATGAATAGTAACTAAGTAATTCTTGAATAGTATTGTTGCATGCATTGATAATTTTTTCGTTTAGAAGTCTTTTTAACAGTGGCCAACGTTAGAACTCGCCTTGTTGCTACTTGCCGGACCAAGGAGGTAGTTAATAAGAAAAGAATTATCAACATAGATTTATTGTGATACTATCTAATAGTCTAGTGTCAATTGGTGCGAGGGTGAAAACTAAGTCATACATTGATGCGAAGTCTAATATGAGGTAAAGGTAAGGGTTAGTAATTATACACACATAGCCGAACCAAGGTGCGGGGTGAAATTCTCTAGTTGCCGGACCAAGGAATTAGAGATATCTAACTTATCACTTTTCATGTAATACACTAGGAAATGATTACTATTACTAGGATTACCGCGTTATGAGCTTATGGGGAACACGTACACCCTAGTTTCCCTCTCATCTTGATAACAACTAAAAGTTTGAATCTTGCTCACTAATTGTTGACATAACTTTCAGAATTTGTTTGACAAATCCCCCCCTTTTAATTACTTGTTTTGGAAATATGTTGACTAAACGAATATAATTATGGGTTAAAGTCAAGTCTAAACCATATTCCTCGTGGGATCGACCCCAACCTACAAGTTGGGTTCTTTACTTGATAACGATCGCTTATACTTCTTTAGGGAGGTGTAATTGAAGTGTATCAATAGACGAGACAACCCAGCAACAAATAGACTTATCCTGCTCCTCATATCCACAACCATCTCCGGAGAATATCGGGAAAGTTGGGTGAACTTTTAACTATACTCATGAACACTTAGGGAATACAGCTTAAGGGTAAGGAATTCCCATACCTTGGCTTCTCTCAGTTCATGGAAAAAGAAATGCCCCAAGAAAGCCTCCTCAAACATAGCCAAACTAAAAACTGGCGCACCCTCAGCTATACCCTTCTTCCATTGATCAAACCAAGTCCTAGCAACATTCTTCAGTTGATATGCAGCTAGTTCCACTCGCTCAACATCGGCAACATGCATAACCTCAAACACCTTTTGCAGTACCTCAACAAAGTTTTCTAGATCCTCAGTAGTGCTTGAACAAATGAGGTATTGAGGATTCATCCTCAAGAACTCATGGATCCTGGAAGTATCAGCGTCTTCCTGTTGAGCCCCTCTTTGTTGCCCAACTTGGTTGGTCACAACTTCACTTAGCATTCAGATTGCTTCCCAAAATTCAGCATTGGTGACCTCTCCTTGGAGTTGCACTTCTGGTGCATTAGGTACCCCTAGCTTCTTAACTTTCCTCCTAGCAGGATGACCTCGAACAACTCTTTGTGGAGGCATAATCAACTGAAAGACACTAGCAAGCACGAGTTAGAGAGAGACTTCATAGAGATGAACTGTATCGCACAAAATGAGTGTGAAAGAAGTGAAGGAAATTCCTAAATGTTACAGCCTCCTAATTATAGATGTGGCACGGTTCACACCGATAACTAGGACTCCATAGACACGACTCGCTAGGACTCTTGAACTCTGGGCTCTAATACAAAGTTTGTCACGCCCCGAGCCTACACCCTGGGTGGTACTGGCACTGGAGAACCATTGATGGCCCCAAGCAAACCCTTGGCCTGGCTTAATTTATAGCGAAAGACTTAAATAACAAGAAGCAGTCTCAGAGGATAACTTATGCAATATTATAAAGAAATATTAGACTAGCCGAAATGGCAACTCAAGTCTTAACATCAATAACTGAAAATGGAAAGACTAAAGAACTATAACTATCCATCTATGAAGCCTTTAAAACAAAGAAGGATGTCGGGACAACACCCCCGATCAGTCTAACAACTAAACTACTAAAACAATGTAAAAAGGGGTCCTCCGGAAAGTAAGGAGGCTCACCAACTAACTCTGAGTGCTCAACTAGATCGACGAGGTGCTGGATGCTGATCTTGCTTACCTGTATCTGCATCATAAAATGATGCAGGCCAAATGGCGTCAGTACATTGAATGTACGAGTATGCGTGGGGAAAACTAAACATGACATAAGCTTGAAGGGAATCTGAAAAGAGAACTTACCTAAGCTTTACTCAACTCATGGTTACTCAACTCAAATGCAAAGTAAAATAACAATAAAGGTGCAGTTTATTCAAATCTTATAAAATAGTAGGTGACAACTGAATGTATTAAGGAAGTACAATAACAACTCAGTTTACATATAAAGTAATATAATATTGTGGGAGTTTCTCTAACCGACAACCATCACTATTAGCTAAAGTGATGATACATCGTCTTGCCTACGCTGCCAGAACTGTCCTATACCTTGATGTGATATAGAACACCTCAACTAAGTGGATCCACTAGTCTATGCTAAAAAGAACTAAGGAATAATCTAAAAAGTATGACCCTTTCTTACCCATGATGGCTACATTAGATTGTAATCCTTCAACTTATGACTATTATGTTGACTGTTGTGTAATGGAATGTTATTCAAGTAACAATGATGTTGATATTATTACACGACATGCTAGATTAGGTCACATAAGGCAAGATCGAATGAATAAGTTGGCAAAAGAAAGACATTTATGTTCTGTCACCAAAGTTGAAATGACAACTAGTAAAAATTGTCTTGCTGGAAAGATTACGCATAAACCATTTGGGAAAGCTAAGAGAGCTTAATTCCCACTTCAATTAATTCATTCTGAAATCTGTGGTCCAATGAAAGTAAAGGCAAGATCTGGTGCTACATACTTCATTACATTTATTGATGATTTCACGCGCTTTGATCACGTCGATTTGATTTCTCATAAATCTGAAGCACTTGAGTGCTTTAAAATATATATGAATGAAGTTGAAATCAATTAGATAAAAGCATAAAAGCTTTAAGAATCGATCGAGGACGTGATGATTTGTTAAAACAATTTGAAGGATTAAGTACTAAAAAGGGTATTATTTGACAGTTAGCTACTTCTTATACACCTCAACAAAATGGTGTAACTGGAAGAAGGAATAGGACATTGTTAGACATGACAAGATCAATGATGACGCATACAAATGTGTGTATCTCTTTCTGGAGAGATGCAGTATTGACTGCGGCTTTTATATTGAACAAAGTGCCTTCTAAATCAGTGTCTTCCACTCCTTGTAAACTTTGGACAGGTCATAAAACAAACCTGAATGATCTACGACCGTGGAGTTGTGCGGCATATATAGTAAAGATCGTTTTGGTGAGTTTGGTAAACTAAGTCCAAAAGGAAAGAAATGTATCTTGATAAGGTACTCTAAACTCTCTAAAGGATATGTGTTCATCGATGAACTGGAGGTTGGAAGTATTACTGAAATTGTATCATGAGATATTAGATTGTTGGAAAATGATTTTCACAAGGGTGAATAGATGAAGTCGAACCTCTGTACGAAATGTTGAATTTAGAAGATCAGATGATGTTGTCAAACATACTTGATGATACAATGGATCAAGAAATGATTCCTTGTCCAAGTGGGAGTTATGAATCCTAAAATCCTATAGAGGAAACTGAACTTCAAATTCATAGGAGTACAAGAAAAGGTGTACCTAAATGATCTTATGAGATTGAGGATTATGTATGGATCAAGAAATGATTCCTGATCCAAGTGGGAGTTATGAATCAAAATCCTATAGAGGAAACTGAACTTTAAATTCGTAAGAGTACAAGAAAAGGTGTACCTAAACGATCTTATGAGATTGAGAAGTATGTTTTCTTGGTATTTCCTACAGAATTGAATGTACCAAATTCTGTAACAAAGGCCCTATCGAGCCCCGAAAGGTATGAATGGTTAAAAGCGATGAAAGAAGAATTAGAGTCCATGAAAACCAACAAAGTCTGGGATCTAGTTGACCTTCCTAAGGAACGTAAAACTATTGGGAATAAATGGATTCTTAAAGTTAAACATAAATCGGATGGGTCAATAGAAAGACACAAAGCACGATTGGTGGCAAAAGGTTTTACTCAAGAAGTTGGAATAGACTATGAGGAAACTTTTTCACCAGTTGTGAAGTTTACTTCCATACGATTACTTTTAGCTATTGTTGCACGTTTAGATCTAGAATTACACCAAATGGATGTGAAAACCGCTTTTTTCAATAGAGAATTAAACGAGGAAATCTACATGGAACAACTAGTAGGTTTCATTGTTAGAGGTCAAGAAAAGAAAGTATGTAAATTGAGAAGATCAGTTTATGGCCTAAAGCAATCTTCAAGATAGTGGTATCTAAGATTTCATAAGGAGGTGATGTCATTTGATTTCACCATGATCGATGAAGACCATTGCATCTATGTGAAAAAGTCCAATGGAAATTTTGTAATTCTTTCTCTTTACGTAGATGATATTTTACTAGCTGGAAATAATTTGGAGTATGTGAATACTGTCAGTCATGGCTTTCAAAATCGTTTGATATGAAAGATATGGGTGAAGCAGACTATATATTAGGTGTTAAGATCCAAAGAGATCGTTCCAAGAAATTTTTGAGTTTATCTCAAGAAACTTATTTAAAGAAAATATTGGAACGTTTTCGAATGAATAGTTGCAAATCCATGGATACTCCTGTAGCAAGGGGTGAAACTTTAAGTCTTGAAATGTGTCCAAAGACTGAAAAAGAAAAGGAAGACATGTCTCGAGTTCCTTATTCTAGTGCTGTCGGGAGTTTGATGTATGCTATGATGTGTAATCGCCCAGACATTAGTTTCGCTGTAAGTCTAGTTAGCAGGTATCAATCTAATCCTAGAAGAGATCATTGGAAAGCAGTAAAGAGAATATTCTGATACCTGAAGGGAACTGCAGATCATACACTGTGTTATAGTGGATCTGATTTATTCATAAGAGGTTATACAGATGCAGATTGGGCTGGTGACCGGGATGATAGAAAATCAACATCCGGTTATGCTTTCATACTAAATGGTGGTACTATTTCATGGAAAAGTAAGAAGCAAACTTGCACAGCTCTTTCAACCATGGAATCTGAATTTGTGGCTTGTACATCTACAGTACAAGAAGTTGTTTGGTTAAAGAGATTTTTTGCGCATTTGAGTATTGCAAAGAATTCTAAGGGTCCTATGATTCTATATTGTGATAGTCAAGCGGCTATCGCATACACAAAGGATCCTAAGTATCAAAGCAAGACCAAACACATCGACATCAAGTATAACTTTGTGAAAGACGTAGTGGCAAGTGGAGAAATAACTTTTCAATACATTCCTACAGGTGAAATGATAGCTGATCCTTTTACGAAGGCTATCTCTAGAGAATTTTTTGAAAAAACATGTTAAGGCTCTAGGTTTGCGTAGAATATGATGATATTTCAGTATTGTAAAATAACTTGATTGTTATAATATCATCTTCTATATAAAACTATTGAATTTATGTTCAAATGTAGTATGCATGTGATATTTTATAAAGAAATAAAGAGTGTCGAACAAGTCACGAGATTGGCTCTCTCACACGAGCAATCGCCTCTTACGTCGGGGAATGTGAAGAGATGAGTTTCACCACTATGTTATGAATTGTTTTGTGATCCAGACAAAAGTTTCTCCATGAAAATGAGTTTAAGGATCACTGAAGAGAGAAACTAGGGTTAAACATCTGGAGATGTTTAGACCAAGGTCTGTACGATGTTGAATAATTGAAAGAATGAGACACATACACCAATCTAAGGTGTAAACATCGTAGCACGTGTTACATACCACATGTGTCAAGCGATCAATGGGTCAATGAAAGAATATTCCCTGCTTCTTCATTGTGTGAGACCCATAAAAGTTAAAATGACTTTTCAATGAAATACCCTTTGACCTTTTGTTGTTTCTTGAAGTTTCAAATCGGTGTTGCTACTTTAGCATGTTACTAATAGCCATGAGCGATTCGGCAATACAGTACATGTCTAGGAAAACAGTTGATATGGAACAGATAGATTCGAGTAGAAAGGGAAGATGAATAAATGAACAATTCAACTTGTATACATAAGCCGGCTATTACACTCGAGTGTAATTGTGTGTATAAAGTTAAATATGAACTCGAGTTAATATCCTTGAGAGGATGAGGGATCAAATAAGTAGTGAATGAAGTCTGGGGTATTGTGAGTAATAGTGTCCTTAAAATAATAGTGAATTCTTTCCGCATATGATTGAATTCTTATGTAGGGCTTGTAAAACCTTAAAGGTAAGCTCTTAATGCTCATAGGTCGCACGAACTATTTTTCGTATGAATTGTGTGTCTGATTGATATAATGTTGACTTAGGTCTTGTCCACCATGTGCGAAGTAGGAGATGTAAGGTTTGGGTCGTGGATCGCCCATGTGGACCGACCCGACCCGACCCAATCTGTTTCATGCCTTATCTAAATTAATTAATTAATAATTAATTGGATAAATCCTTTTAAAGGATAAGGAAGAACAATTACTTTACCTCTCCTTAAAAGACTCCTAGTGGGAGTGATTTCCTAAGGGATGTGAAACTGGAAAAAGGTGTAAGTAAAGAGAGGAAAATGTTTGAAACAGAAAACCAAAAATAATCTATCAGTAAGAAACAACGAATTGAGTTTCTGAAATGAATCAATCAGTACACAGAAGAAGACTTTTAGTTTGTGAATAGATTTTTGTTTCCCAGTGATTCAAAGATGGACTTGAGTGCAATCCTGTCAAAGAAGCAGATCAACGACTTTCGCTGTGAATTACAAGGTACATAACTCGTTGTTGAATACCTTAATATTCCATCAAAGAAGATGAGGTTTTGGATATCACTCACGGATCTATAATGGTGTTTTCATGATAGTATTTCTGAAATTTTGGACAGTGAATATTTAGCGTTGGTGGTTGTCGATTGATGAGTGGAGGCGAAGGTAGTGATTGTTTCACCGGAAAAAAAAGAGGGGGAATAAGAGAGGTGTGGTGGTTTTTTGGTGGCTAGTCTCCAGTGGTTCGTAGCTGAGGGAAATGAGGAGAAGGGAGGTATGTTGTTTCAGCAGAGGCGGGCGGCTTTTCACGGTGGTTTCATAGTAGAGTAATGGCTGGGGAGATGATAGTGAAGGTGTGGGGCGGCTCGTCTTCAATTGAGGAGAAAGATGAATAGTGATTTACGTTTTGGGTGAATAAATAGGAAAAGGTAGAGGATTTAATCTCGACCGTTGATCAAGATGAGATGGATGTCTGTGATTAAAAGTTGGGGTTTGGTATTTATATTGGGTCCTAATTGATAAACTAAGTTAGAATTAAATAAAATTGGATAAAAATGGATAGGACTTCAATAATTTGGAGGAAAAAATATATTACTATTTATAATAAAATATTACACATATTAAATAAAAGAAATAAATAAATGATAATCATAACTTTTCATATAAAAGAAATACACCTCATTATGAATACCAAAGTATATAGTTAATTAGATAAAATTAATTATAAATTTAAGCATATAATAAATGAAATAAGTTTTAAATATATATTTAATCGAATAGAAATCTGAAAATGGTTTGTAGGTCTGTCAAAATTGGTATCAACAACAGCAACACTATAAATGATTTGTATATGCCACATAGGACGTGTGTATCTACACCTAATGTTGTTGGGCATAGATATTAATGGATAATAATTTTTATCCTTTATTTTAGGATTTCACTACTATTTCCTATTTTCTAGCTATATGTTTTTGTAATGACCTGTTACCATCATTATAGAAATGTCAACGGGGGGAAATTTGGGGCCGAAAAACTTTTTCGTAGTATTTGGATTTTCCCAATGTTATCCAGATTTGGATGAAATCGGAGTCATCGAGGTGTAGGAAAATCTGGTAACAATCAGGTTAATTATTTATGCTTTTGATTACATGAGTGGTTACATAACTCGTTAAGGAATCTATACGACTTTACGGAACTAAATTCGGGCGAGTAGAACTCCAGAAATTGATTTTAGCGTAAAGGGTACTTTCTGAGTGTCGTTGGTTAGAGGTGTGTTGTGAAATTGGGATTTTGGAATTCTCAAAATAGCTCTCTGTTTTGTTTTAGCCGCTTTAGCGCTGGAATTTACTGCTCTGGCGGGGCCGCTACAGCGGGATGAGGGTCATTGTGGCGGGCCCGACCCGACTTAAGATTGTTAATAAACCCCTAAAGGACCTTTTTATGCACTTTTCAAATTTTAGAGCTAAAGAATGAAACCCAGGTGACTCCTACTTATTTTTCACCATTCTTGAGGCTAAAGGTAAGCTTTTCACTCCCCGAATCCATTTTTCAATCCGTAAAACATAATAGAATGGGTGAATATTGATGGGGGAGGGTTCTGTTATATACTCTATGGTGGAAACAACCCTAATTCGGATAATTAGGAGCATGGGTTTGATCTAGGATTCATAGAATTGTTAGTAATTCGCGTAATTAGTGGTTGTTTATTGATTTCTGTATTGTGTTGATTGTTTGTAGACCAAGAACAACCATAACGAATCCGGAAAGGGAAGGATCAAGTTTATTAGGGTTTCAAGCCTGTTTCGAGGTAGGTGATGGTTGTGATTGTATGATTGTGTGATATATGTTTGTTCTTGCTTCATTATGATACATGTATGTATATAAATGTTGCATTATTGATCACACTTGTTGTAAATGAGATGGGTGAATGATAATTACCATGAAATCATGACTTAATTGTATTATCTTGATGATATACTTGTGATTGTGATTGTGGTGTGTTGAATGGATCGGTTGCCACGTTTCGGCATAACTAACTTGGATCGGTTGCCACGTTCCAGCATAACTATGGGATCGGTTGCCACGTTCTGGCATAATTATGGGATCGGATACCACGTTCTGGTATGCTAACTGTTTGGGTTCAATTAGAGGACCAATGATTTGATATAATTGCGTATCTTGAGAAATGTGAAGTTGTTCATTGTTCATAGATGTTGATGATATTGTATATATTCGTTATATGCATGTGATTATATTGGTGTGATGACTTATGTATGTTGCACTTAGTGGAATAGTCGTGTGATCCTACTAGTACACTGTGGTTGTGTATTGATACTGCACTTTCTCTTATTTTTGTTGAGTACAAGGCATCTTCAAGCAGCTACTGACAGACCTCACTTAGGAGATCAGTGATCGTTTGAATTCAAGGGTAGACAATTCTTTTGGGCTACCATGTGTTCTCTTCGTCTAAGTCCACCATTTCCGTACTTAGACTATGTTCTATTAGTTATTAGTACATTAGTTGGGGGTTGCATCCCTTCTTGTTTAGACTTGGATCATTGTTAGATGTTTTGGTACATTGACTTTCAGGTTCTAGGTTATTTCTTCCGCATTGTTTAGTTCTTGTTAGACTTTTGTTAGAGTTTATGGGAACTACCGATTTATTTCCTTAGTACTTAACTTGCTTCCGTAACTTTATTGCATTAGTTTTGTTTAGCTGTTTGGTTTGGATTGTAGTAGTGGTTCTCCCACCATAGAGTTACTGTGGGTGCCAATCACGACGGTCTGGCTCGTGACAAAGTTGGTATCAGAGCCTAGGTTCGTTGATATTGATGTACCAAAACGAGTCTAGTAGAGTCACGCGGAACGGTATGGGGACGCCTTTACTTTTCTTCGAGAGTCTATAGGACTATAGGAAATCTCTCTATTTTCTCTTATCTCCTTTCACGCTATGCCTTTATTCAAATTGGTATCAGATGATTCTAATTGGTATCTAACCTCCTTCACTCTTTTGTTCGCGGATGGTTAATACAAGATTCAACGGCGTTAGGCTTGTAACTCCCGTCAATGCTCCAGCTGAGGAATCTGCAGCGAGAGGTCGATGTCACACCCCGAGTAACCCCTGAGATGAGGACACGGAACCTAGGATCACAAGTGACCTCAAGCTAACCCTGCTGGCATAATCATGAGAATACTAAAGATAAACTGAGGAATAAAACTGATGTGAAAGCTAATAATAAGTGAATCTGAAATGATGGGGGATACCCATATACTAAAACTGAACATCAAATTTGAGAGTTTAATACAAAAGAAACATCAAAATCAAATACTAAGATGAATCTAACTACGTCTGAAAATAGTCTATAACTGACTAGAAGTGCTGGGACATGCCCCAGCTAAGTCTAGCAAAACTGAAACTAAAAGACTGAAATACTGAAAAGATAACATTACCATTGTCCTTGAAGAATGAGGACTCACCACTGATGCTGCTAAACTGGAGATTGGGGACCGATCTAAGCGTGATCTGGATGTTGAGAACCTGAACCTACAGCACGAGAAAATGTAGCGCAGAGTATGTGTCAGTACTTGAAAGGTACTGAGCGAGCAGGATAAAGTAAAGCTGAATAATATTCATAACTGAACCAGCAATAAAGCAAGGATATAATCTGAACATGATATATATACTGAATACTGACCTAACTGAATGAAATGACCAAATTTATAAGATGCTGAGACTAAATAATAACTGTAGTGTAAATGTGGTTAATGTAATAGAATTTAACTGAACTGTGGGAGCTACTAATAACTGACAATAAATTCACATGAGCTAAATGTGGAGTCCGATGTATACGCCCCATCGAGAGGACCCAATACATCAGGGCAAAGGTGTAGAGGCATGCTGGCGTGATCACTAAAATGATGCCCACAGAGGGAACTTTGAACCAACGTGGCTCGTAAATCTGGGACTATATGGGTGACTAACCCTAGTCCAACTCGGTATTATGCTAATCCCAATAGATTAAATGATTATCACATTATGACTAAATTCTATAATATAATGGATTGCTCAAAACTGACTGGTAACAAGGAATGCGCATTAATATACAGATAATGACACATTAAAAAACTGAGGCATGTATATCTGAAATAACTAAAATATCTGACCTAGCATGTGTAATTCAAGAACTAAAGAAATGCATACCTAGGGTTCTGAAATTTATGCTAGAAACCAAGTAATAACATGATAATATGATTTGCAACATTTAAATAACTAATTCATGATAATCTGCTGAAGTTCTAGAAACCCTAGGTCTAGTTAATAATAGGGAATCAAGAATCTGAATGAATTCTAGGGAACTAATGGGCAAAAGGAACCCACTAGTGAAATACCACATACCTGGTGACGAATTCCACGGAGAAATTTTTTGATTTCGGGGCTGGAACTGATGGAATCTTGTTGCATTTTTGAACTAGGGTTCTTGACTTCTTTTTCCTCTTAGCGTTCTAATTTTTTTAAGTTTTGATTAATGATTTGACTTAGGTAAGCTTTAGTTATGTTTCTAGGCTTAAGCTGACTAAAACCTCATAATTAAGGTCTAAACGACGTAGTCTAGGGGTCAAACGAATAAGGAAAAGACCAAAAGACCCCAACTTAACTGTTGTCGGAGAGACTGACAGACGGGACTGACGGAACGTTGATTGACTGACGGTCTGTGCTGGTCGACTGTCGTTCGCGACTGAGAGCTGAAATCTGGGGTGTCGATCCATGGACACGGACCACAATCCGTGACCTGACCGTAGGTCTAGCCGTAGAACAACACGTAGCCAAATTTTTGGGCAGCGTTCTGGGGAGGCTACCGGTATGAACCACGGACCACCAGCACGGACCGTGGGTCACCCTATGGTCCATAGGTGGTGCCCGTAGGTGGCACCTGTAGCTTCTGAAATCTGCAATTTGGTTTGTTTCGGATACGGGGTGTTACATTATCTCCTCCTTGGAAACATTTGTCCTCGAATGAAGACTAAACTAGCTGAAATGGAGGGGATGAGCTGCAACCCTACCACTAAACACTATAAGCTTATTTCTGACTGAACTAAGTTCCAAAACATGCAAATACGCTGAAAATACAAGTACAAACTGAAGGAACATAATACGAAGACTGATTCTACGCAAGAATAACTGAAAACTGAAGAGGAACTAATACCTCAAGCTGGAGTGGAATCGGAAGGAAAGAGGTGAGGATACTTGGACTTCATGGCTGCTTCTGCTTCCCAAGTATGTCCCTCTATGGACTGACTCCTCCACCAAACTTTGACTGAAGCGACCTCTTTATTTCTCAATCTTCTAACCTGACAATCAAGAATCTCTACTGGTTCATCCTCATACGAAAGACAATTTTTCACGGCCACACTCTCTAATGGCACTACGGATGCTGGGTCACCCACACACTTCTTCAATAGTGAAATGTGAAAGACTAGATGCATTGCTGCTATTTCTTCTGGCAACTCTGACTTATAAGCCACTTTACCAATCCTTTTCAGAATCTTTTAAGGGCCTACATAACTAAGACTGAGCTTCCCTTTCTTGCCAAATCTCATCACCCCTTTCATAGGTGACACTTTCAACAAAACCCAATCATCAACTTGGAACTCTAGTTCCCTTCTCCTTACATCTGCATAAGACTTATGGCGACTCTAGGTTGTCTTAAGTCTATCTCTAATGAGTTACACTTTCTCCATCGCATAAAGGACTGAGTTTGTCCCTATCAAGGCCGCTTCACCTACTTTAAACCAACCAACAGGAGATCTACACCTACGCCCATACAATGCGTCATAAGGGGCCACCTGAATGCTGGAATTGTAGCTATTATTGTAGGTGAACTCTATAAGAGGAAGGTGATCATCCCAACTACCCTTGAAGTCGATCACACAAGTTATCAACATGTCCTCTAAGGTCTGAATGGTACGCTCTGCCTGATCATCTGTATGTGGATGAAATGTTGTGCTAAGATTAACCTGAGTACCAAGACCTTTTTGAAGTGATTTCCATAAATGAGAGGTAAACTGAGGACCTCTATCTGAGATGATAGTCAAAAGAACCCCATGCAACCTGACTATCTCATTAATGTAAAGCTTGTTGTACTCCTCTGCCGAGTCTGTAGTCTTAATAGCCAAAAAGTGCGCAAACTTCGTGACTCTATCAACTATCACCCAAATGGAGCCATGATGTCTACAAGTACGAGGTAAACCTGTGATGAAATCCATGTTGATCACTTCCCACTTCTAAGTAGGAATGTCGATCTCATGAGTCATACCCCCTAGTTACTGATGTTCTACCTTCACTTGCTGACAATTGGGGCACTTAACCACAAAATCTGCTATATCCCTCTTCATGCCATTCCACCAAAAGACTTCCCACAGATCACAGTACATCTTAGTGGCGCCTCGATGAATAGAATACCTGGAATTATGGGCTTCGGCAAGAATTTGTTGTCTCAACTCGCCCAAATTAGGAACACATAATCGACCCTAGTAGCGAAGCACACCATCTCCCCCTTAGGAGAATACCTTAACTCTCTGTTGTTATACTGCACCTTTGAGTTCGAGCAATATCAGATCACTGTCTTGCTTTTCCTTAACCTCCACTACCAATGAAGATTTTGATCCATTTTGAACTGTCACACCACTATCTGATATGCTCATAAGACAAACTCCTAAACGAGCAAGCCTGTGAACATCCTTTGCTAGCTCTTTTCTTTCTTCCTCAACATGTGCTACACTACCCATAGATAGTCTTCTAAGGGAATCTGCTACTACATTTGTCTTACCAGGATGGTAATACACACTCATGTCATAATCCTTGAGGAACTCAAGCCATTTTCTGTAGCGAATATTCAACTCTTTCTGGGTGAACACATACTGAAGGCACTTATGATCTATGAACAAATCTACATGAACACCATACAAGTAATGTCTCCAAATCTTAAGAGCAAACACCATTGCTGCAAGCTCGAGGTCATGAGTTGGATAGTTATTCACATGCACCTTAAGTTGTCTGGAAGCATAAGCTATAACCTTACCTCACTATATCAACACACAACCTAGATCAACTCTGGATGCATCACAATAAATCACATAACCGTATGAACCCTCTGGTAGAGTCAAAACTAGAGTTGTAGTCAACCTAGTTTTCAGTTCTACAAAGCTTTTCTCACAATCATATGATAACTGTAACTTGACTTTTTTCTGAGTCAACTTAGTCAACGGAGAGGCTATGGATGAAAACCCTTCCACGAACCTTCTGTAATAACCCGCTAGACCCAAGAAACTTCTGATATCTGTAGCACAGGTAGGTCTAGGCCATTGTTTCACTGCTGCTATCTTCTGAGAATCCACGACACAATGTGACCAAGGAAAGCAACTGATTGAAACCAAAACTCACATTTGCTAAACTTAGCGAATAACTGGTGATCTTTGAGAGTTTGCAGAACAACTCTCAAGTGACTCGCATGTTCCTTCTCATTCCTAGAGTAAATAAGGATATCATCAATAAAGACGATAACAAACAAGTCCAAGTACTGCTTGAACACTCTGTTCACCAAGTTCATAAAAGCTGCAGGAGCATTGGTTAGTCCAAATGACATTACTACAAATTCATAATGACCATACCGAGTTCCAAAGTTCATCTTTGGAATGTCACTATCTCTGATTTTGAGTTGATGATAACCCGATCTGAGGTCTATCTTTGAGAAAAGACTAGCACCCTAAATTTGGTCAAACAAGTGATCAATCTTGGGGATGGGATACTTATTCTTGATTGTGACCTCGTTCAACTGCCTATAGTCAATGTACATCCTAAGAGAACCATATTTCTTCTTCATGAACAAAACTGGTGCACCCCATGGCAAAATACTTGGTCTGATGAACCCCTTATCTAGAAGGTCTTTCAACTACTCTTTCAATTCCTTAAGCTCTGCTGGAGCCATTATGTAAAGAGGAATAAAAATAAACTGGGTATCTAGAAGTAGATCAATTTCAAAGTTGTTTTCCCTTTCTTTAGGAACTCTGGGAAGATCTTCTGGAAAAACTTCTGGAAACTTATTAACCACTGGAAATAACTCAAGAGTTGGAGTTTCGGAGCTCTGCATTTGAAACTTCTTGATCTAGGATTGGAGGAGCTGTGTTCGGATTCCTGGCATTCGCATTCATGGCGTTAGCTCTGCGAGGAGGCATTATCACTGAAACGTAGAACGTTGAATTAGAATGGAATTAGATCATACCTTACGCACGATAATTGTAACAAGAAAATGAAGATTTTCTTAATACACTTTGTAGCATCCCCCTCATTAGATGTGGTGTGCACTACACACCCATGAAAAGGACTCTATTTAGTGCGGCTTTTCAACATCCTAGGACACTTAAACCTAGTTCTCTGATACCAAGTTTGTCATGTTCCGTGATAACGTTCAAATATACTTCTTGAAAAGAAATATAAACGATCGTATGCAATATATTTACCCAATTATGAGTCGGGGTCGAACCCACAGAGAATATGGAAGAATATTGTCAATAGCAAATATTTAACTCGATAGTCGTTATATAAAAATGGGGGGATTTAAATTGAAATAAAATAAAAAGATAGCTTTGAACTAAGTATTTATTTATATTTAGATTATTAAAATTAACTAGGAATGTGTTCCCCATAAGCTCATAACGCGGTAATCCTAATAATAGTAATTCTTTACTAGTTTATTACATACAAAGTGATAAGTTAGGTATCTCTAAATCCTTGGTCGGCATCTAGCGAATTTCACCCTGCACCTTGGTCCGGCTACGTGTGTATAATTTACTAACCCTTACTTTTACCTCATATAAGACATCATAATCGATGTTTGGCTTAGTTATTACTTCGCACCAATCGACACTAGCCTATTAGATAGTATCACACTAAATCTATGTTGATAATTCTTTTCTTATTGATTACCTCCTTGGTCCGGCAAGTAGCAACAAGGCGAGTTCTAA
>JAJOOF010002746.1:0-32141 GCA_029582545.1 Solanum lignicaule
GGATTTTAATTCACGCCAAATTTAATCGAACTCTAATGCGTGTTCTGAATGCACCAAATGGAAAACCAAAGGAAAAACTGTGAATAGCTTAAGGGTGGATACATAAAAGAACAATTACGGTTTAATAACGGCATGATATACATACATTTATGATTAATTAGGAATTAAGTCATACTTTGGTACAGCTATTATCATTATTATCCAAATTAAGCAACAAATGTAAACAATCCAAATACAAATAAAAAGATTTATTCTTTATATGAGATGGCCGGTGCACTGCAGGTGACGCCATGATGTAGAATTGGACAAATGATTAAAAAAAATCTCTTATTTCCCACGCTTCTTAATTAAATTTTATGTCAAATGCAATTTGAAAAAAGAAAAGAAACAATGATTACAATAAAATATTATATATGATAATCGATGTATTAAAAATTAATAGATAATGATACGAATGAAAGTATAGAAAAGCACAAAAGTAATATAAAGATAAATGTGATAACGCTCAACTACGTAATAATCACCTACTATCCTAATTCATATCCTCCATAACTTCCTATCTAAAATCACGTCCTCGTCAAATAAACATCACTTACAACAGTGTGTGCCACATTTTCCTGGCAGACTCAACCTTATTATTTGCAATGTTTTGTGGGTAGAATCACAGTATTGTCTTGGTCTCTCAGTTAGCAGTGTTGTTTGTTACAAAAAAATAATTTCCATACGCTAAATTATTTTCTCTCATTTTCTATGATTACTCTATTGTCTTAGCCAATAGAGTAAAGTTACCAGAAGGTCACGATTTAAGCCTTGAAAATAATCTTTGATAAAAATGTAAGATAAAACTATATATATATATATATATATAATAGATCCTTGTGGTTGAACCCTTCCCCGAATCGACCTACGCATAATAGGAGCTTTAATGCACCGAGATGCCCTTTTACTCTATTGTCTATGCAACAAACGTGTTTAAAGAGAGTCTACATTCTTCTCTTACGTCGAAAAGCCTATCCCTAACAATTCTTCTTTCTAAAAGAGAAGAGAAAAGGACGATAATGAGAAATTAAATAAAAGAATATAATCTTTTGAATAAAAAATTTATCGATATCCCCAATAATTAGTGCACGAGGTTGTTGTCATTATTAGTCGCTCAATGATACAATTGCTTACATCTTTTGCTTTCTAGAGAGACCTCTCTCACCTTTGCGTGCTCATCTTTCCATACTTCAACATAAATAAAAAATGAAATCTTATGGTTTAAACAGATGACAGAATGTGAGTACCAAACATATCATCTTATACACCTCATCACTCTCCAAATAAAGGTCCCCACCAAAAATTTCTTTCTTTTTTTTAAGAAAAAGATTTGAATTGCGGTGTCCAATAATTCATCGCTTCATTGACCAATAGACTATACCTTAATGCCCCCACCAAACTTTTCCTCAAAGTGATAGCTAATTGGACCGGTGTCCAGTAATTCATCACTTCATTGACCAATAGACTATACCTTAATGCCCCCACCAAACTTTTCCTCAAAATGATAGCTAATTGGACCGGTGTCCAATAATTCATCGCTTCATTGACCAATAGACTATACCTTAATGCCCCCACCAAACTTTTCCTCAAAATGATAGCTAATTGGACCGTTAGGAAAAACTTCACAAATAGCTGCCCTCTATGCACAGAGTCCAGAGAAGGGCCAAACTACAAGGGTTTATTGTATGCAATCTTACCCTACATTTCTGTAAGAGGTGGTTTCCCGGCTTAAACCCATGACCTCCTAATTGCATAACAACAACTTGACCAGTTATGTCAAGGCTGTCATCTGAAGAAATTGTGTTTTTTGCTAAAAGAAGACTAGAGCATAAGATGCATATTCTGTTCAAATAAATAGTCAAGAGGAAAGTTGAGAAGGGTGGCACTTTCTAACTTCAGAATTATATATATAGCTAGAGCAGATCAAAGAATAAATAGCAAGATAACAGTAAAACACAACAAAATGCAGTATGAAAGTACATTGAGCTCTATTTAAATAACATTGTTTATTTGAATTTAGATTACTGTACACAATTGAGACCAGAAATACACCTCACAGAACATTTACAAAGCAACAATGGAAGGAAGCTCCTGTTCCGCCTCATGGTCTCCATCAGACCCCTCCATGTTTGACTGTAGTAGTGCAACATGAAAAACGTTAAATACTATAATTTGACACTGTATTTGCAACATCAAATACTAGATCATGCCAGGTTAAACTTACCTCAGAATCCTTTGATCTATTCTGTGGGAAGTGTCGGTCAAATGCACCTTTGCCATAAAGGATTTTACCCCCACATCCTCGTCCCTCAGTTCCTACAGACTCCTCATCAACTACAACGGCATCTATTACATCATCGCCTGTTCTGACATCAGGAATCTGCAAGACATGCAAATCAGAAATATGCTGGCAGAAGGAACGACAAAAGGAAATAAAATAAAGGACAAGCAAGTTTGAGTGAGTCCAGCAACAGGCTACAGTTTATTTAGAATGCATCTCTCCAGGCTACTATGTATTGTTTAGATGATTCCCTCTAAAATTTTGATGATTGTTCTGTTTATTAGTTACAAAAAGTTTGTCAGCTCAAGGTTTCACAGTATACTTGGTAAAAACCAAGAAGTATTTGCCATTAACTCAGTACATACTTTATAATATAAACATACACAGAACTCAACCTGCATGTTCTAAAGCTCAATCATAGAGACGTTCAGAATTTGAAATAAGAACCATGGTCTGATCAATTTTATTTTGAACATTACGTTCAGCAATATAATCCCCAGCCAAAGAAAAGCTAAGTTTCTCAGACTCTGGAGCGAGTGTCTGATACGGGTGTGCATCTAGAGGTCAAATCCTTCGTGATCTCAATTTTAAAATTCGAGGGTATGGATACGAATGTAGGGATTCGGTTAAAAAATAATTCAAATATCTAAAAATCGAGTTATATGTCTAAACTATGAGACATTAGGTGGGTAGCTTTCAAGGTATTATGAGGAAAAATATACATCAAGAGGAGAATGCCAGAAGGTGATATAAGGAAAATGACTGACAGAAATTTCTATATACATGGTACTCCATTTTCTTCAATTTTACCTTCAACTTTTGTTTTGATTACGGAAATCTTTGTATCTGTACCAAATTTCTCCGTCAAGTTTGGTCAAAATACCCTAAACGGTTGACCAAATCGGGTCTGGATCCCACACTCATACCCATGTTGCGGTACCGAAAGTGAAGAGTCTGAGCAACTTAGAAGAGAAGTACACTAAAGCAAATGTGTATTTGAATATCATACTGTCAAGCAGTGTGCTTTACATAATTAACTAATTCATTTCCAGGTCAGCACAACAACTGTAGAACGTAAATCTGAACAGTCCCACAGATGCTGTAGGTCCACAGAGAAAAAAGAAGAGGAAAAAAAGGTGTACTACATACCTCATACATAGCATCCATCAAAATGTTCTCCAATATGGATCGCAATCCACGAGCACCAGTATTTTTAGACATTGCTTTCCTAGCTATCAATCTTAGTGCATCTTCAACGAAATGCAACTTTACCTGAGAAAGAAGTCTCCAAGTATGAGAGAAATAACATTCTGATAAAATTAACGGGAACCTAGAAAAGCTCAAACCTGCTCCTTGCCCAAATGAGAGAGGTTCTAAAAAAGATAAACTGATGCATCTTTCTGCATAGCCGAAAAAGATCTTGAGAGGCAAACACTCACCCCGTTCATTTGGAACATCTTTTTGTACTGCTTCCCTAGCGCATTTTTTGGCTCAGTTAGAACCTGCAAAGAACCGAAACAGTGAGAAGAGAAAAATCTAAATTTGCCCTATAGTAAAATACTGAAAGATTAAACCCCAATGGCATAACTTTATGTACAAAAAATTCCATTTTATTCTAGCAAAGGAAGACCCAGTTTCCCATACAAATCATAATAATATGCACAAGGCAATTAGTGCCCAAAGACAAGTTACGGGAAACACTAGTCATTACCTGCACAAGTTGATCCTCAGTTAAAGCTGACAGACTAACAAGGATGGGAAATCGACCGACAAACTCAGGTATCAGACCATATGATATTAGATCACTACTTTCAACCTGCATAACAGGATAATTACATACTATGCTTAGTATATACTTCAAAACATACCATAAAAAAAAGAAGTAAGAATAAAGAGCTAAATTGGTCATAGAATTATCCATATTTCAAAAAAAAAAAAAAACTTAATATTTAGAAATTACATGAAGTACTATATCGGTCAGAACTTTTTCCATATTAAAGTGGCAAAATAATACGTTTCAAGATCTCAGTCAAATATCACTTTATTTAACTGACATCAAACAAGCCAGAATAAGTAAATGAAACACAAGCAAATACAACTCTTTTTTCGAATTGGTTTAGTACATACAACTCTGCATATGCTCAAACTACAAATTAGGGAAAAAACCAAATTCTAGAAAAAATGTGTTGGAAATGCAGAAGAATAATGATAACTAACAGTAATAACACAGTTTCACATAAGTGAACTAATATCTCAGCTCATCTTGTTGCATACATTTGACTTCATCTGATGCACATGTAACTAATTTCATTGACCAATAAGCACAGCAATCCATAGATATCAGTTTCTCAATGGAGCTAACATGGAGGCTACATCTATGATCCAAAATACAACCACAATCAAGCTAGAAAAACTATTAGTATATGTAGTTCGGAAGGTTTGCTAAGCTGCAAGGGTTCAGAAGAACTTACTGTCTCCAATAAAGATGACGTCACAGCAGCACTTGTAACACCACCAGTCCTCATGTTTGTGCGAACTGGTGCACCAAATCCTATAGAAGAATCTTGGCGCCTGAAAACATGAACAAGTATATCAGGAATAAGGTTAATATCAGACTAAAGGGAAGAGATAAAACTATGACGTGGAAGTAGTAAAACCTTTCAGAGATTGTTTTCTCCAAGTCAATGAAGGCTCCACCACATATAAAGAGAATGTCTTTGGTATCAATCTGTACTGACAAACTTAAATTAGGCTATAAGAAACTTTTTGTTCAAAGATATATATCTGAAACATCAGATCAATTGAAAAACATCATATCAACTGTAAAACCTAGCATGCTAAAAGAAAAAGGGTCGTCCAACGATAAGAAAAGCGCAAAGAGTTAACAAATAACTATGAAGATAAACTTAGACAAAAGAATCAGTCAAAGATCTCTTAACTAGTTCTTCCAGAACAACTATCATCCACCCACTAACAGAAGGCCAAATGAAACAGTCACTATACCCTAAGTTGCTCGGACTCAGGTGCGGATATCTGATGCGGATGCAAATCCGAGGGTCGTATTCGGCAAAATCTAAATTTTAATATTTGGGGGTACAGATCTAGACATGGATACGGGTGCTGGGATTCTGCTAAAAATCCAAAATTATAAAATAGAGCTATAAAGATATTCTAATTTATAAAAGATCTAATAGGTCGTCTTTCCTAAGACCCCCAACTTCTTTCAAGCTCTTTGGTTCTTCCCCTCAAAAAAGAAAAAGAAAGTCATTCAAGACCTTCCACCAACTCTCCTTACAGATCATTGCTACTGTCTACCAAAAGTGGGAACACAACCGCTTGTTTTCTTAGCTTCTTTCTGTTTGGCTTGAAACATGAAACAACGAATATTGACCAAGAGGAAAAGTTAAAAAAGAGACAAAAGGACTATAATATTGAAGGTATGCCATTCCTCAAGTCTTTAAATCTATTTTATCTTTTATCAAAATCTCAAATTTCCCCCAAATTTGTCCATGGAGTCTGGTCAAATTATCCGATGTGGGTTGACCGAATCCCACATGTATCCCGCACCCGTCTCGTGTCAACATGGGTGCGGCAGCAAAAATGAAGAGTTTGCGCAACTTAGTACCTCAGTTATGAAATCAGTAAATAATTACGAAGGTAAATTAATTCATCCTAAACTCAAGATCATAAGCACGTCAATTTATCTTATTGGATACAAAATTTTATCCATTTGAAGACATCCATATAAACTGTTAACACTACAGAGTCAAGAAATAAACATTTTCTGTTCCCAGGACACTCCAGATTCTTCTCGACTGCGAATATATATCTTAATCTCAAAATGAAATGTATTTATAACTTACCTGAATATTATCTCCTCTAGGGTGCTTCCGAGCTCCCTTCTCCGGCACATTGACAATCTGCAACAGAAAGCTCATTGTTATTGCTAATTTTAGGATAAGTAACAGAAAGCTAGTTATATTAACAATCAAATGACATAACCATTATTTTTTCCAATCATTACCACTGAACTCAAACCATGATCCAATATCGCAAGTCTAGCCCTAAAAATAGTCAAACCACTCTTTGATCACAACAATTGTTTTGCATATCTGGAGGTCATTTGATAAGGATAGATAATAATAAAAATGTGAAAATGGAAAGGAGAAAAAAAGAAGAAGCCATTCCTTGCTTTTCTGAATGCATTCGACATACAAGATTCATGTAATTCCAATAAATATCTTCAGAATAGAGAAGAGAGAGGAAAGAGTATTAAAAGAGAAAACCACCACTACTACTTCTGGAATAAAAGTATAAAACTAGCAGAAAGGGTAAAAGGACTCGCAGTTAGCACATGCAGACTGTTGCAAGAAACCCAAAAAGGACATGAAACAAGTATCAAGGCCACCAGCAAGATAAAAGTTATTTCATAGAAGATGAGCTACATTTAGCCAGTCAGTGGGATCTAAAAGAGAGCACCTTATATAGTTTGGTTAGAAGCAACCAACACTAAGCCTCCAACTCTCAAGTGATCCTTCCATAACAGCCAGGTTATTGTCATATACAAAAGCTATTTGTCTAGATCTAATGTTAATGAGCCATTAGCAGTCAAAGTTGCTTCTACATTTGCAACATTAAACAACATCCACACTTGGTAACAGATTGTGGCGATCCACAATCAATTCACCATTAACAAGCAAAAACTAAGCTATACACTTACTGTTCCTTCAAGCATCTTCAACAATGCCTGCTGGACGCCCTCTCCTGAAACATCTCTACTAATGTTGAGGCTTTCAGCCTGGAAATATCAGTATAAGAGGAGGAATCAGCTAAACTGACACATGAGAAGTCGCTAGTGAAGTTTAATCTGAAAAAAAAAAGAGGAAAAAAAACACTCAGTAAGTCAACATTAACCTTTTTTGTGATCTTGTCAACTTCATCAATATACACTATGCCTTGCTGAGCAGCTGCTACATTGTAGTCAGCAACCTGCAATAATATCAGACCAGAGTACTTAAATGACAACTCATATCAAGGGTAGAAATCACTGGAAATGATGCGCAAAATCATGCATTCTGATTAAGAAGAAAGAGCATTTCACAAGTAGTAACCACTTCTCTCTCCTTCATTTCTCAGTTCGCTTAGTTAGATATTGCAGTGATCTCTGGAAAAAATGTGACAACATTGTATGATATGCAAATAACTAGATGCGTAGAAACAGAAAATATTATAGAAACAGAAAAAAAGAGGTTGCAGTTAGTGTTATAGTCTTCTAGACTTCTGGTCACCTAATTGCTAAGGGACAAAAGATCCTACATCTACTCCTTGTACTAAGTCTTTTGTTACACAAAGTTCAAAAAGCTCCGGTAAAATAGGAAACAAACTAGAACATTTTTTTATATTCAGGGGCTTCATCTGTCACATTCTGCAAAATCATCAGATAAACAGTAATCTGCATTATATCCTAAAAGCTAGTTCTAAAGCATACACATAACTTGGCAAGGAAGCTAGGATAGCAATGATGATTTTTCTTTTTCCCCACCTAAAAATCTCAAGACAGAGAAAACGAGAACAGGAAATAGAACAATAAATTAAAGATAAGAGACTCAACAGGTTTAGTACTCACAGTGAGGAGCTTATATAGAATAGATTCCACATCTTCCCCAACATATCCTGCCTGCAGACAAAAGTATTATCATTGACTGAATGTTTCGGAACAAGTATACCATTATATGGAAACCCACAGCTTCAGGACTCTCATCAAGGTGACAACTATCTTTAATGGGAAATTTACCAATATGTACAGTTTGGCTAAACTTATTTACCAATATGGCTGAAATATACAAAACCTGTACACTGATTATGTATTTTATATGTATAGTATACTTCCATATACAAAACCTATAATTTGTTGGCTATTTTATAGACTAGATCACCCAAAGGCATTGAACTATAATTATCCCCATTTTTACTGATAACATCACGTGGTTTCTGCTACTTTACTTCTATGAAAGACTTCAGCGATTAAGCTCTGGAAACAGGGTAAGCAAGGAATAGTAAACATGCTCAGACCAAATTAACCTAGCCACCAGGAAATTCTAGTTATTTAATCTCAAGATAGACTAAATTAACAGTGACATCTCATTTCATGACAGCCTAAAGTTCGGATACCAAGTGTCATCAATTTATACACATGCTTAGGTGTCAATAGTCTTGGAATATCAAAATGAAGAACAGCCTTTATATTTTTGTCTTCAGGCTCATAGTAATTAGTAATAACCCTCTGAAAGTAGACTCATGAAGTTCCATAGTTCCAGAAAGCTGAACAATGAAATTTGGGTTTGCCTAATCGTCAAGAGAATTGAGAGCAGCTATTCTTTATTCTCCATCTTCTTACAAGCTCTCACTACTTTCAACTTCTTTTCTCATCTTTCTCATTTTAGCTTCTAAGGAGAACCATTACCATGATTTTGTCCCAAAAAAGTTCCTCACGTGCACCAATCTACTACATGGTCTTCAATGCCAACACTAGTGCTCAAAACACTTTCACCTTCAATAGATGAAGATAGATCTCCTACATTCTACATTTACACTGGATCAAACTCAAAACCAGCTCAGTTGTAGCTCCGAAAGAGCTAATTCAGATTTCTCACCTTGCACGGATTAACACTGACCTCAAACAGACTATCTGCAAACGGTTTGCAAGGCTTATGGGATCTCCAATCTTCAAATTTCAAACAATTTAAGAACAACAACATACCCAGTATATTACAAGTGTGATCTGGGGAGAGTGGGGTGTTCGCAGACCTTATCCCTACCTTTGTGGGGTAGCTAGGTTGTATCCAATATACCCACAGCTCAAGAAAATTTCAAACAATTCAACACACTATATATGTGCAAGAGAGACAAATATACAAGGATAGATTATGTATTGAAATAAGAAATTTGGATTTTAAGGACAGTGTTGACATATTTACATTTAAGGGAACAAGATTTAGAAAAATATAGATTCAATTAAAAGATTGTTAAGCTGAGAGTTGTTTCCTATCTCTACCAAGGTGACAAGGTAATAACATACCTGAGTTAGTGTCGTAGCATCTGCTATAACAAAGGGAACATTCACCAATCGAGCTAAGGTCTTGGCAAGTAAAGTTTTCCCTGTCCTTGATATGACACAAAATACTCAAGTGAAAAAGTAATTTTTATTAAATTAAGGACCACACTTTTAACGACATGATGACAATGTTAGAGCTCTATTCATTCACACATCCCACTCCAATGAAAAAAGCAGGGAGTCGGGATAAGTTGATGGGCTAAAAGGATAAAAGATAAAAGGAGAACGACGCACTAAAATTACATATCATAGTCAAAAAGCAAAATTCCTGTGGCACCCTAATCATCACAGTTTTAGCTTTAATATACAAGCCAAAGTTATTTACATATCAGCCCACATGTATAGCTCTATGATATTATGAAGCAGAGAATGATCATTAGCTCGAGACCATCATATCACCATTATAAGTAAATGGCACCTCACAGTGTCTTCAGAAAAAATTCACAATTAAAAAGAAAAAGAAAGCAGGAGAAAGGGGGAAAAAGTTTCTCTGTTGCTGAATCTAAAGTTTCATACTTCAAGGGCATGTTTATCTAAAATACTTCTTTACCACATTTTAGACCTCAAGAAGCGCAATGGACAATTGTAAAGATTACCTGAACCTGTTGGCCCCATTAAAAGGATGTTACTCTTCTCAAGCTCCACAGACTCATGTTCTACTCCATCTGTTTTTTCACTACTGTCATTTCCTGCAGGCCTTGGTACCACATTTAAACAATACATTAGGAGAATAGATAAGGTATAGGAATTTCCATCTCTGAGTTCCAATGGTCCAAATAGCTTCATCTTCCATGTTACATGGAGAAAACATAAAATACAGGGAAGGGGGTAGGTGAAAAAAACATGGGAATTATGCAGTGTTCAAAACTAACCACTTATGTGAAGAGTCATTATATATTCTCTTGTAATGATTATATACGGCGACAGACAGAACCTGCAATCACAAAATGACAAAGAAAGTCACTCTAGCAGCTCAAGAATAGTCTCTTTTACTAGATCTCAAGCACCCTTGGACACAAAATGAGCTCTTCTAATCACATTGTAATCAATAAAGCAAGCATAAAATCAAGGACTAGACTATCTTTATCTATGACTCAAAGGGTACCCAGAATTATCAGTTCCAAAAGAGAGAACTTTTAAAATGATTACCTTTTTAGCTCTCTCTTGTCCAATTACAAACTTATCAAGTCCTTTACACAGTTGCTTTGGTGTGGGAAATTGGGTACCCAAATTGGATCCACCCCAAGACCCATCTTTTGACCCAGAACCAAACCCACCTCCAGAACCCGAACCAGGACCTTCCCCTTCACCCACCTGAACAAATTTCACACCAGGACGAACCACAATCCCCTCACCAGGTGGTTGCCAAATCTCAGGAGGTTCCCCATAGTTGCTAGACATACTAATTTTCTCCTTACTCTTCCTACTTGAATTCTTCAAATTATCATAACATCGGTCCACGAATTCCCCACGAAAGGATACAGGCTTGAATAAAGAAGAACTATGACCAGAATTTGAGACCAAATTATCCCATTTGGTTCGATTACACAAATGGAAATTGGGTAAATGACCCGTGTGAAAATCATTGACGATAAAATATCTGAAGTGGGTAATAGCCATAGAGGCCGTATGTCTCGACGATTTCGATCTAAGTACAGCTGCCATATCGGCTTAGTTCAGTGGAAACTCAACGCCCCCAACAAAGAAAAACAAGAAAACTAAGTAAAGATTCTTTCTTTTTATATGTCTGAACAAGATACAGATGATTATGTAATGAAATCTTCTAAAGGGGATGTGGGTATGGGTTACAATTTCAAGATTTGACGTTTGTCGGAAGAGGAGAGACTTTTGTGGGGTTTGGGAGATGACCCATCAGACAAAGAAAACTGAAATTAAGAAATTCTTGTTTACAGAGGATTTTGGTAGTGGAGGAGGAATGAGGATTTTCTAGAGTAATACAGAAGAATTAAATTTTAATATCCAAAAGAGTGAAAGCAGCAAGCAAAGAAATGAAAGTTACTTTCAGGAATATCTACATGATGAAGTGTTGGGAAAAAAAATCTACAGGAAACAAGTAACGATGTCGTACTGTCTCTCTTGGTTTCTTGTTTCTTGTCATTCCTCTTGTTTTGTCTTTTTGGTGTGTTAGGAGTGGGGGAGGGGTGAAAAAGGTAAAATATTGACTCTTGTAAAGTGAAATTTATAAAAAATCAAATTCAATTCAATTTTAAAAATTAGTTAAATTGACTATCGTAAACTGAAACATGACAAGTAAAAGTGAATGTCGTACTTTCACTCTTGGTTTATTGTCATTCCTCTTGTTTTATCACTCTCTTTTTGATGTGTGTGGGAATATTAACTCTCGTAAAGTAAAATTTATAAAAAAAAATCTAATTCAATTTAACTCTGAAAGAATAGTCAAACTACCTCTGATAAAGTGCAACTCGACAAGTAAAAATGAACGAAGAAAATATTACTCAATAACTTTGTTAGTCAAAATGGAGGAAGAACAAAGCTCTAGATTCTATGTATTAGTTAAGGTATTGTAAAATTTTCCTAAGATTATATTACTCGATCCAATTGTAATTTTGATTGTAAAAAAGACAGAGGAAGACAAAAAGAAATTTTTTTATTTCTGTTAAAATCTTATAACTTTCACTCACCTTAAAAAAATTGAGAATATTAGATAACTTGGTGAAGGATGGGGTATTTCGCTTCTCTCTCATTCAAAACCTCGTATGACTTTCATCTCACACTGCTCCTAAGTGATCAAAGAAAGAAGAACTCATTTTCTTTCTTTTTCATGTTGTTGAGCTGAAAATGTTTTCTTCTTTTGCTTTATGCTCAGTATTAAAACCCCACCGCCTTGACTAATCTGAAATCTCAGAGTAAGACTCTCTCATAAAAGTAAAGTCCGAATTTTAACTCGAATCCTCTGGTGAAGGATGAGGGATTCATCTGATCCCACCACACCTCTTATGGAGTTGGAACAATAATATCGTCTCTTTATTCTCTTGAATTTCCCTCCGCCAATAAAGTAAAATTTTGTACATCTAAAAGAATGCCTCAAGGGATTATTTTTGAGAGACGAAAAAAAGTATACAAAAACAGAAATGCCTCACAATCCAATCAAAAGATTTAGAATCAAATAAATATTCTCTAAAACTTCAAAATCTTCATATTTAACAAGAACAGACTTCAGTCTTGGTTACTACAGCTGGTGGATCCCATATCCAGGCCTTCTGCAATAGAGCTCTCAGTTCCGGTAGCATGTTCTTGCTGTTGCAATTCATCATGAGATTGAGGAGCACTGCCAAATGAAATACAAAGTTACTCATTCCAGTAGTATGAAAATTAGAGAGTCAAGTTCCAACATGCCTCAGATCAACCATTTAACCGCGATATTGTGCAACAGAAATGCAGGGGCAGGGGATTTTTCAATTGTGTACATCAGTTCTCTAGTGACAACTTTTCCTTGGGACAAAGAGGCAGCAGCTAAAAAGACACACCAGCTCCAAGAAGGGCCAAAAGTTTCTAAGGGCAGGCCACTATGTCAAAGAAAAACTACCACTTTACTGACATTTGGGGAAAAAATCATTATATCTCAGAAGCAATAACACGGTAGTTGGGTCAACCGCCCCACCACAGGTCGACTTGTTCAGTAGATATTTATATTCACCCTTTTGAAAACATTTAACTTCGTCGATTGACATTCCTATCGCCCTAGTGGCCTAGACATTGTGGTTCCATCACCATGAGCTCGAGTCCATTTCAATTTAAGGTGTCCGCCTGGAGCTCCAACTGAAAGTTCTACATTATTATCAATTACTATCATTCAGGAGATGCTTGTGGCTTATAGTGTGACGTCTAATTTCACCTAAACTAGTTCAACTGCCTAAGTAGTGACTGATTAAATTTCTAATCCAGTTGGTCAAAGCAGTTGACGAAAGTAAAGCATTGGCTAAAACTCGGATGGAAAAAGAAGTGCAGCCCGGTGCATTAAGCATCCTGCATTCACATAGGGTCCGGGGAAGAGCCACACCCCTAAAGGATGTGATGTAGGCAACCTACCCTTTGGAAAGAGATCCACAGAAAAGAGCCAAACTTTTGGGAAGAAATCCAGACAAAAGATTTAGAACTTTTTTTCTTGATGAAGTAGATTCAGTAGAAGGCATCAAGAAGATGCAAGGGTTACAAGAATAGAACATTTAAGCTCACAAAAAAAATTAGTAGCTTATTTCAAAAAAATTAGAACTTTTATCCGCACTGCCCTACTTCTCCAGTGTAATAATTTAGTTCATTTCTTCTAATCAGAATAAACTGACATCTTCGTTTTTCATGAAATGTAAGTAGAAGAATAAACTGACATCCTTTGTCTTTTGGCAGTGTGATTACACCTGACATTCCAGAAACAGTTACAAGTTATATTATTGACCTTTTACAGATAGTTTTATTTTTATTTCTTTTTTGAAAATACTGGTGGGGCTAGCTTGCGTGCACCTCAGCCAATACACCAGGCAGCCTGTCCAGCCGACAAACACATATTACCAAGGCAATCCACATCACTAAGACTGGAGCAGATGAGCTTCACACCTAGTGTGTAAGCTGGCATTCAACTCAGGGATCTCCAGGCGGTTGTTTCTATCTGTAAAGGTTGACGACCATTACAGATGGTATCACTTAGACTTGTAACAATCACAAGAAAATATAAGTATGCATTTTTATTCAATTTTGAGGAGACCTTTGAAAGATAAATCTGGAGGACATCTTTCTTCCGTGAAAGCCTCATAAATACACAAACCTAGTTAATCCCAGATATTCATAAATTCAGTAATCGATCACACTGGTGTTTTTTCCCTTTCCAGAGAAACATGGGAAAACAATGAAGAACATAACCTAGTAACAAAAAACTTACTTAAGTTTTGACAACAGGTTTGTGGCTTCATCAACAGCAACACTAGCAGCATAAAGCCCCAACTTCTTCACCTATGACAATATCATCAAACAATCATTTATACAAAAGTTAGGACACTTGAAGAGGATGATGCATCACATTTTTCAAGCACATGTCTGTGACCAAAAAGTAGTTTCTTACATTTACAGTTTCATATCAGGGATCAGCAAAATAGTAAGCAGAAAAAGATACCCATCACTTACTTTTAGTCATCAAGTGCCAAATGTTAATCAAGAAACCAGAAAGAACTAACTGATCAAGTCTGATTTCACATTGAAAAAGAGCAGCTTGTCAAATGTCACAATCGTTAATACCTACGTTCGACTACCATAAATACAGGGCAAAGAATGATGGATGGACAATATCTTGAGTTTGAATCATAGACGCAAAATATCAAATATGTTTTTTAAGCCAGGTCAAACTCACAGAACACACAAATATCCTGTGGATGAAGATTGAACCAACCAAAAAAGGGAGAACAAGGAGCTAAACATAGAAAACATGGTTCCAGAATGCCAGTGATAACTACAATGCTTAAGCTTTACACTACGCACAATATTAAGTGTCTGTCATTTAACCATAAAAAACTCCAGGATAGCAAAAGATTCTCAGATCAGACAACATTTCCTAATGAGTGCTGCAACACCTGCTATTAATTAATTGAAGAGATGAATGATCCCTCTTACACTTCCTCATAGCAATTGTCTTCTAATTTCTTCAGCAAAGGAATGTACTGTCCAGTTATTTGGCAAAGCTATGATATTGATGTATGGGAAATGTATTAGATAAATCTACTGAAAAGAAAAAGTAAAGGATAGATTATAGAATGTAGAATTGGAATGATGGAGATGCATTAGCATTTCGTTTATATGTTTCAGAAAAGCTTCAGGATAATATCCCCATAGCATCACTGATATTTTGCTTGGGGTCCTACTCTACTAATACTCAGTCAAAATCTTTTTAAGCAGATAGAAGTATCTTCCTATGATTTACTAACGCATAGTGACAGAAAGAGACTGTTGAATTCAGAATGCAAAATAGCATTTGTGCTGTAATATGCATTAATGAATGTACCTCCAATATATCTTCCTTAGATCGGTGGCTTTTGGGTAGCATGCGAAACTCCTCCGTCAAGCGAATACACTCTTGAACATTTTCCGGGGATACAAAGTCAACAGCAACCTTGATACATGACTGCCAAAGTACAATAGCGGTGGATGGATGACAAATCAATACCAAGTGCAGTACATTAAGATGTGAACACAGATAGAAGCAGCAATAAATATTTCATCAATCGAAGTACCAGGAAAATGAGTACTGCAGATACATCTCATGTAGCATTAATATTTCTATAAGTGACTTCAAATAGTATTAATTCCAGAACCCGTTGGAGAAAGAAAGAAATTGCAAGGACCTGAGAAGAGCTACACAGTATAAATACACTTTCAGGAAAATGTTCTAGCCAGAGTCAGATTCAGCTTAGATCAAATTCCAAAAGAAGAGAGCTCAGAGTTTGCTTCAGTCACAAGGCTTCTTAAATTATCAAAGCTCAGATAAAGCATAGCAGACATTTGGCTCGAAGACATGAATCAAATTTAAAATTCTATTACTATAGCAATGTTGTACTATTTTTAATGCTGTCTTATAACATCATCGTCCACTGTCAAACTATAACAGGTTTTGATTTTCTGAAACATGTTCCTTTTTGCATAAATTTGAAGAATATAGTGCTTTTACCCCCAATAAGTTTGAGGTAAAACACCGTGAAATTCAACTGGATAACATAACAAACACACAGGAAATTCAGGTACAACCATACTAAAGATGAAATACAAAACCTCTGATACTTCAAAGTATGCATAGTTAGACTGGGAGTTTCACCTGTCTATTTCTCACTTGATGAGGACATCCTGCAGGAATAAAAACAGCTTCACCAAGGTACTGCTCAAACGTCCATGGCTCAACGTCTGTAGATCACAAGAGGGAGAAAGGGTGGGATTAGATACCCTTGCGAAGTCATTACCTACTGTTTTTCAGAATCAACTAAGGAAAAGAGGATTCTTACTGAACTCCTCCTTCAGCTGTTTTTTATGCTTCTCCTCCAAAAAAAATGTCTGATCATGGATAGGGTGAATAACCTAAGAGTGAAAGCAAGGAGTAAATTCAACGATTCAGCACTTTGTACTATCATCAAACTTGAAGTGCAAGAATACTTACTGAAGCCACAGGAGCATTGTTAAAATGGCGAAATTCTCTCCAATGCCTCTGCAAGTATTCTATTAACTTGGGTACATCTTGTCTGCGAAAGATGTCCCATACTGCACCCCCACATTCAATTTCTGCACAATCTTGCTTGATTTCGAGAGCTACATTCGCTTCTACTAGTGCCAAGGCATTGGTACTTGGGTTTATCTCATTGGGTAGAGAAGTTCTGCCAGATATATCAGCGTAATCCCTTTCGGAAATTATATTTTCTCCTTTATCAATATCTTTCCCCTTGTCCATAGTTTCTGGCAAGCAACTTTTGTTATCATCAGTGCTTTCCTGAGAATAAAAGTCTTTAGTTTCAGTTTCGTCAGATCTTTGATGAGAATCTGGAGCCTCAGCTATGCCTGGACAACGTTCCTTTGAATCTTCAACCTCTTGTTGCTTCCTTAGTTTCTCAATGATTTCATGTTGCTTGTGATCAACTTTTGCTTTGGTTGTATGAGTCAATATGTTGACCTGAAGAACACACAAAAAACCTAGTTGTTTTATTGTTGTAACATGTTAATTGCAAATCACACAGAGGCCATGATAGACTTCTTGAGCTCATTACACAACCTGTACCGAGGCTTTTCCTATGTTAATATTTTGCAGCAGTTTGCTGCTTTTTAGTAACAATAATTTTACAAATCCAAAAAAGAAAAAGAACATACATAAAACTTGAATTGATCAAAAGGTTGATTAGATAAAGTAGCATTGAGAGGAAAACAGTGATGTGTTATTACGAGCTGACGTGCTCCTTCGAATTCCTCAATTCTTTCCTTGGAATTCTGCCCTTACCAACTCCTCAAAATTTTCTTTCTCAAAGAAAAATCCTGCCCTAACCAGCAAGCATATTACTTCTCAAAAAATAAAAATTAATCTAGATTTTCGGTCTTCCCGTTCTGAGGATTGAAAAATCATAAAAAATTTAAGATTTTTATTAATTAATTGAACAATAAGATTTGCTTCCATAAGGCAACTACTGTTCATTTAGGTACGGTATTTCATATTGTTTATCAGTAACATTTAAGACATAATAAAGTCCTGTGATTTATACCAAAACAATAAAAAGTACAACTCCAACCTTACACTTGCCTATTGAAGAACAGGCAGTTTCTGATCTCAAGGGGAAATTTGTACTAGAATGTCAGCATAGAATTTGGGAAAGGGATGCAAGCCCCATGAAAAGCAAAATAAAATCAGCCAAACAGGAACCTGGAATAAGATTAATCAAACAGTTGTTGGAATGAGCATACCGCATCAGAGATATCACAATGCAACTTAGTGACAGAATCACCTCTCCCAAGCTCTTCTTGATATCCATAAGCAATATACGTTTTAGGTCCCAAGTCTGGCTTCAAGGCAGTATCGGGGAGCTTAGTGGCCAAATTTAGAAGACCTTGTCTAGGATGAGTGTATTCGCTAAACGGAAGCATAGCAAAAAAGTCAGCTCCATGCCTCGGCAAACATTCTTCAAAAGTATTAGCCGGAGGCCAATCCTTCAGTTTTAAAATTTCTGGCCACCCATTGTGATGCCTGCGACCCTCCAAGTAGCCCTTGAAGAACTGATGAATATTTATCTGAACCTGCATCATAAAATAATAATAATAATAATAATAATAACAGTAGTAATAATAATAATAATAGTAATTAAAATAATAACAGCACAGCAATAACACCAGGATTCATAGTAAGCTAAACCAGCAAATCATGATATCCTAGTAAGGTGCAAATAACAAAGACAAACCAATAAAGAAAATTAGCAGTTTAGCACCAACCTACCAGGAAAGGTAATTGCCAATTCTAGACTTCTTTTTTTATATTTTTTTGGATAATTTTCCAATTCTAATCAGGTAATGGAAAACTGCAGTTTTGTCAGCTAGGGTAAAAGACACAAGAGACCAGCTAGGAGATGTTGGAGTAAAATCACGCAAGAGATAATTTCCCAGATTCAAATTCATTTTAGATGAAAAAAAGGTTCAACTGCGGAGTTCAGATTAAAAAGTAGCCATCGTGAACAATGCAATGAAATTTGATGAGAATAAAAATTAGAGAAAATAAATAAGCAACTCATGTTATACATATATAGTAGCTTTAGGACCAAAATTGAGGAAGCATATGATAACTTGAGAACTGATATGCTGTGATTCTGTCTCTTTTTTCCACAAGGGATAATTTACACAAATAAAATGCATACCTGACACCAATCCAAGCAATCAATGGACATGACAGAGAAATGCTCCTCTTTTAGCTTTTTACTTGCTTTTCTGAAGGCCCTCCACATTACCATTGGCTCCCAGCTAAGACCAGAGGCATTAGCTTGTGCATTTCTAACTATTACAGGTTCACCAGCCCTCCAATGCATTTGAAAATGCTCAAACTCGTTACCATCAATGTGAACAGCATTAGGACAGTACAGAAAATTATCGTGGCTGTTGTTCCTAAAAGATGCTTGTCTTACTTGACAGTGGTTATCACCGTTTTGGACAGAAGAGGTAGCAAGACAAAATGAACACCCATGCGACAAATCTATATCTGGAAGGTGGTAGTTGCATGTTAAGGCCTCAGCACTTTGAATTAGTTGGTCTACCCAATTTGCTTCGAAGATACGCCTTAGAGCCATTAAAGAAGAGCCACAACCACCACACTCTTTAGGAGGACAAGGTATACTGCCATCAGATTTGGCTCTCCACTCAGCAACATCAAAGGACATGTGAGTTGGACAATCATTAGCAAGGAGGGTCTCTGAACTTCTCCAGCCATCTGGCGCATCGTTTCCCTTCAATGCTGTGATACGACTAGCTTCCACCGACTTGCTGAGAGATGAGCTGACTTCAGTAGCTCCATGTGGGGCACCATCTCTGAGTTCCCGACAACAATTGACACAGATATCGTAAGAGCAATCAGGATTTGGACAGCTTCTATGGAAATTGACAATGGATGTGTTGCAATTATCACTGCCAAATAAGGAACCATGCATCATTACAGCTATTGTGTCATGACAAAACTGAGCTCTGGAAATAGTAAACATTCTGTGTAAGCTTACATCCTTTCTTCCAGAATAAACAAATAAAAACAAAGAATATGGTCAACAGAAACTACATTTCAAACTAATAAAAGAACTTCTGGAAACTTTGAGCTACTGCAGTCCACAGACACACTACTTTCTTTATGTAATAACCATAGAAAATTAGTGTTCATAAATCAAAAGGTCAAAGAAATCGTTGGGTATCAAAGTAGAAGGTAAAATTATCAGGAGGAATGAACAATGCAGCTTCAAGAAACAGATCATGTAAGCAAAGGCTGATGGGTTAAAGAACAGATTAGAAACAAAATTGACTTTAACAGAAAGATATTTGAATAATCAATCCCACTGTTTACTCCATGAAGAAACAACTTACATCTTATGTCTCTATGGATGAATAATAACTCATAAAACATTATACATGGTGTATGAGCATAGATAGCGCAACAAAAAATCATTATTTTGGGGATCATACCAATACACTCTATCATCATCATCAACGACTGATATGGTGACGTCTTCTTCTGTCAGCTGAACACCTGAAAACAAAAGAGACCAGAAACAGCACCGAACATTCTGAGCCACCAACAACAAGCTAAGTTGAAATTATCCGAATAAATTAAAATAGTACCGCGAATGTTTGCTTCAACCTCTAGCTCAAACCTTTGCTCCTTTTGAATATGCCTGAGGAGGGGCAGAATGTTGAATAGCAAATAAAGTGAACCCTCCAATCTCATATTTTCATCAGTTTCTTTGCAGCAGTCCTGCAACCCTAACAGACCTAGTTATTTTCATACCAACTTGTTGTGTTGCATGAATGACAATTATTTGATTTATCAAAAGAAAAACTAGCCAAGTTATTTAGTAATATCAGCACCTGAACTATAAATACATGATCACACAAGAGGTAAAATTAACTTGTTTACAGACCTTTAAGAAGACATCTTTTTGAAGGCAAGCTCCACAATTGCAATTACCATAACAGAAAGGACATGTGTCCTCTACTTCGTCGTTTGTTCTATCTGGATACCTATTCATTATCTCAACATTTTAGAAAACATTATTAACAACCTCAATTTGAATTAACATAGTTATAACTGTTATAATACTAACGAGCATCTACCATTCACCTATAAGAAGAAAAAACACTGCAGATCAACAAATACAGAATCCTTTCTCTTTTGGTTTGTGAACAAATGAGATAAATTTCATTACCACTTTGCAATGCAGTCGTTGCAATAGCGTTTCCTTCTGCATTTTGAACAGGTAACAACAGAAGCTTTATAATTTCTGCACTGATGACACCAAAAGTTCTGCTGATCCTTCCAAGTAATAGCGTCCTACATATAGATACCTCATTAGGACACAGTTACAAATTTAAGCCCGCATGCTATGTCTGCCACAATATCCCAAATTTGCCTACTACATCAATGCAAATAATTTTAGTAGCACTTGAATCCTCTTTCAAGGAGCACACTCATTTTATGCTTCATGAGTACAGGAGAAGCTTTCTTGTTCAAGCTCAAATTCAAATTATTATAATGACCATCCGTGGCAAATGAATCTATATACTAGTGCTATAACTCGAGCTTTATTAACTCCATGAATAGTGTCAAATATCACTTATTTGAGAAATCGAGCATGAACAAAAGTTGGATTGAGAATTATACGCCAGATATCAGTATGAGGACTCAAATGAGTATGCAAAAAAAAAAAACAAGATTCCCCACTTCCCCAAGGAAGTTGGCCTCTTTGTTTTGATATGTCCAGCAGTAACCATTGACTGCTTCACTATGTTAGCATGGAGCCATGGACCATTGATAATAAGAACTGTTTCCTCTAAAATCTCGTCTCACATGAATCTAACTACCAACAAAAGATTGATTGAAAGATGAGCAGGTTTCATAAATGGCAGGAGGCAATTTGTAGTATACAATTAGCGATGGTAACCCCAAAAACTTTATAAGTCTCTAATTGCAATGAGAATCAAAAAATTCTGATCAAATATAACTTCAATTTGCAGCTCTTAAGTTTTATTTATATTTGACTTTTTAGCTTCAGGTTTTTACAAATAAAATTCCATACAAATCATAACAAGAAGATAGATAGGTTTGGGAAGAAGAGATCCTGACCAATACTCCTTGCACTGTCAGTTCACTCGTTTCTGCATTTGCACTAAGTTCCTGCTCTCCCATGCATTCAGAGACGATAGAAATTTTCTTCTTATTATTTAAACCCTTCGGCCTCCCTCTGCGCTTAACCATCTTACTAACAGCATTCTGACAACTAACTTGACAAGGAAACCCCATATTGAAAGCGACTGCCTTTTTCTTGTTCTTTGAACCTTTTGGTCTACCGCTGCTAACTTTCCTCTTACTGACCCGACCTCCCAAAGCATCCAATAAAACAGATTCACCTGATATTCCCCCATTTTCAGTGGCAACAGGAAGCATGCCACAGTGTTTCACTTTCTGCTCAGCTTGACTACCTCCTCCGTCATCATACACTATAATTGCTCCGGCAGTTTTATTATTTTCTTCACTCATATTTTTTGATTTCTTATTTTTTGAGCCTTTAGGTCGTCCACGTCCACGTCCATTCTTTCGCTTTATGCTCAAATTTACCCCATTAGTAAAAGTAGCAATTACACCTGTCATTCTTTTGTTTTTCAAGCCCTTTGGCCTCCCTCGCCTTACTGCAGCTTGTTTCTTATTCTCTGAACTTTTCACACTTCCTCGGCATCTCTTCTTCTTAACCATCTTTCTGGTGCCATCTTCAGCAGAATCAACAAATGCATGCTGATTCTCGCCAGATTCAACAATCTTATTCTCATTACGCAAGCCTTGGGGCAGGCTGCAGCTATCCATCTTAGTAATAGTAACTTCACTCAGTATCCCCACCATGTGATCAGTTGCCAGGCTCACCATTTTATTCTCATGTTCCTTACTACTATTCATCGCTACAACTCCATGACCAGAATAAACATCACTGGAGCTGCTTATAATAGTTTTCTTTTTATTCTTTGAACCCTTTGGCCGTCCAAGGACACCCTTCCTCTTGACTACTCTAACTGCAGAAACCAAAGAAACTTCATTCAGGTCTCCCTTATTTTCTTCAGATAAAAGCATTCCATTTTCAGCCACATTTAACCTCATAGTACCCACATCTTGTTCTCTATTATTGAGATTAGCATCTGCGAAATTACCGCCAGTAGTTCTCTTCTTACTTTTAGAGACCTTGGGCAGGCGGCCACGCCTCTCCTTCTTGAATATCCTCTCTCCATTACTGGTAGCTATTCCATTGCCCCCACCTTCTCCAGCTACAAATTTTCTCTTTCCATCATCTTCCTTCCTGACTGCATCCATGTCTCCATCATTAGTATTAGTACCACTCGAATGGCCTGGTATAACTTTGCTCTTGGTCCTTGAACCTCTGGATCTGCCACGCCTGTCCTTCTTCTTGACTATCATCCCTTGTTCCTCATTCAGAATTACTCCATTTTGACCAGCCATTGTGATTCTTTTCTCATTCTCGCCTTGGCACATAACATCTACTTCATGTCCACTAGTAGCATTACTCATATAGCCCAATGTGATTTTCTTCTTAGTCTTTGAACCCCTGGGCCGACCTCGCTTGACTATATGTTTTTTGTAACCCACAACAAAATCGTCCAGTTTCCCAGCATTTTCTGCAGGTATAAAAATCTTCCCTTTATTGCTATCAATATCCTTGCTTCCACCTCCATTGCAACTAGGAACAGTCAGACGACCTATCAAGACTTTCTTCTTGTTCCTGGAGCCCTTGGGCCGACCAATTTTCTTCTTGACAATCTCATTGTGTCCAGAAACTTGATTTGCGCTTATTCCAAAATCACCAGTTGTACAGATTTCCTTCTCAACAACAGCTGTATTTCTCTTTCCAACACTAGTATCATCTATTAGTAACACTACCCCCGTTTCATTACCAGTCACAGTTTTCTTCTCACTCTTTGAACCCTTTGGCCTTCCTCGACCTCGCTTCTTGATACTTCCTTCTTCTCCACAATCCTTCCTCCTTTCCTCGCCTTCCTTCTTGGTTCTCCTTATCTGATGCTCCCTGTTTTGTTCCATATTTTTCTTTTTGCTCTTAGAACCTTTGTGCCTTTGTCCAACATTCTTCTTCATAAGCATCGCATCACTGTCATTGCCTATGCCAGCTGCACTTGGTGATTCCCCATTTTCTCCAACCTTTCTCTTCTTATTCTTGGAGCCCTTCGGCCTGCCTAGTCGCTTATTCTTCTTCTTCATAAGAACCCCTTCTCCACTGCCATCCATCATGCTAACTGTACCTGAAATTCCCACATTTTCTTCACCACTTCTTCTGTTATTCTTGTAACCCTTCGGCCTGCCTAGTCGCATCTTCTTCTTCATAAGAAACCCTTCTCTACTGCCATCCATCACACTAACTGTACCTGAAATTCCCCCATCTTCTTCACCACTTCTCCTGCTATTCTTGGAACCCTTTGGCCTGTCTAGTCTATTCTTCTTCTTCATAAGAACCCTTTGTCCACTGCCATCCATCACACTAGCTGTACCTGAAGTTCCCACATTTTCTTCCACACTTCTCCTGTTATTCTTAGAACCCTTTGGTCTTCCCCTTTTCTTTGAACTTATCACACTAGCATTAGCTACTACATTTTCCATAAAAGGTACCAAAACTTGCTGACCATCAAAACTCTCCTGCTTCTGATTCAGGTCTTCCATAACCTTGTCATCAACCATCAAAATTGAATCTTGACAGGAAACAGAACAACCCTCCAACCTACTGATGAACAAAACTCAAACTTTGGTCATCATTGGACACCCTTTTCATGTCTTTTCTTGATTTTGTTTCTGTATTTAACATAAACCCTAAAAAAAATCACCTACAGAATTCAACTTCCCAAGAAAAGAGAACCCCACAAAAAAAAATTCAGCCTTTGAAGAAACTAATGAATAAAGGGACCACAAGGGGAATTCATAGAGGAGTAATGCCGCTGTTTCCTTTGGAACAAGACCAAGGACTCACCTCTCCTTTGGACTTCTGTTTGCTTTGTTCTTCTTTCCTTTTTTTCAGCTGCCGAATAGAGTGTTGAAGCATACAATAGCAAAACTGACTGACTAATTGGGGTAGCTAACTTTATCGATTTGTTGTTTCTGGGAAAAGATTACTAGTGAAGCCATTGGACTAAAATTGGGAAGCCTGGATTTGTTGAGTTGTTTTTCTCCAATGTACATGTTCTCATGGATTTTTAAAAACATTGCATCATCAAGTTAATGTGATATGATTTCAATTTGTGTATAAGGTAAGTAATATTTATGATTGGTTTTGACTTTTAATTTCGAGAAATATGACTCCAATTTTGTCGTTTATGTGAAATGAGTGGGAAGAAGTGAATCGGTATAAATGATAATTATGATTATGTTTGATTTAACTTTGAGAAATATAACTTCAATTTTGACGTATTATACGAAATAAGTGAAAAAAAGTAGATTGATGTAAGTGCTACTTATTATATGTTTGACTTCAACTTCGAGAAATATGACTCTAATTTTATCGTATTATGTAAAATGAATGGGAAGAAGTAGATTAATGTAAGTGACAGTTATGATTTGTTTGACTTTGACGTTGAGCAATATGACTTCAATTTTAACGTATTATACGAAATGAGTGGGAAGAAGTGGATCAAATTAATGTGATATGATTTCAATTTCTGTGTAAGGTAAGTAATATTTATGATTGGTCTGACTTTTAATTTCGAGAAATACAACTCCAATTTTGTTGTTTATATGAAATGAGTGGGAAGAAGTGAATCAATATAAATGATAACTATGATTCTGTTTGACTTAACTTCGAGAAATATAACTTCAATTTTGTCGTATTATACGAAATGAGTGAAAAAAAGTAGATTGACGTAAGTGCTACTTATTATTTGCTTGACTTCAATTTCGAAGAAATATGACTCTAATTTTATCGTATTATGTGAAATGAATGGGAGGAAGTAGATCAATGTAAGTGACCGTTAGGATTTGTTTGACTTTGACTTCGAGAAATATGACATCAATTTTAACGTATTATACGAAATGAGTGGGAAGAAGTGGATCAAATTAATGTGATAGGATTTCAATTCGTGTGTAAGGTAAGTAATATTTATGATTGGTCTGACTTTTAATTTCGAGAAATATGACTCCAATTTTGTCGTTTATATGAAACGGGTGGGAAGAAGTGAATCGATATAAATGATAATTATGATTCTGTTTGACTTACCTTCAAGAAATATAACTTCAATTTTATCGTATTATACGATATGAGTGAAAAAAGTAGATTGACGTAAGTGCTACTTATTATTTGTTTGACTTCAACTTCGAGAAATATGACTCTTATTTTATCGTATTATGTGAAATGAATGGGAAGAAGTAGATCAATGTAAGTGACAGTTATGATTTGTTTGACTTTGACTTCGAGAAATATGACTTCAATTTTATCGTATTATACGAAATGAGTGGGAAGAAGTGAATCAAATTAATGTGATACAATTTCAATTTGTGTGTAAGATAAGTAATAATTATGATAATTATGATTTTGTTTGACTTAACTTCAAGAAATATGACTCCAATTTTGTCGTATTATACGGAATGGTGAGAAAAAGTGGATAGATATAAGTGATAATTATAATTTGTTTGACTTCAACTTCGAGAAATATGACTCTAATTTTATTGTATTATACTAAATGAGTGAGAAGAATAGGATCAAATTAATGTCATATGATTTAAATTTGTGTGTAATGTCAAATTAAATTTGTGTATAAGAGTAATATATATGAATATTGTATGTAATGTAATTAAGTAATTCTTTAAGTTATTCACTATTTTGATATGCTTTTATGAATATTGAATATGAATTTTTTTGAAAATTCATATTAAATATCATAATGTTGAACTCATACTTCTAAATTTTCTAGTAATTTAATATTTACCAAAGTATATACATCCTTACATTTTTCGTCCAAAAAAGTTATCTATCATTTGCTAAGTAAAAATCATTTTGCAGTTGATTGAAAATAACAATACATATTTATTGGTGAAGATTGAAGACTTTGCTTTAATATTTGAAAAATGTAAATATATTCAATTTATGCCCAAGAATAGCAACTTAGTGGTTCCATGGTCTAGTGGTCAGGACATTGGACTCTGAATCCAGTAACCCGAGTTCAAGTCTCGGTGGAACCTTTCTTTTTATATGTTTTTTTTTGTTTTGCAAATAACACTGTCCATATTTCTATTTGTTCGGAATAATTTTACTATATCACTCCAAAATTGTTCATTATCTCTTGATTTTTCAAACTTGACAAGTAAAATTAGCCAACTATTTTTAATATACTTGACAAGTAAAAATGTATGGAGGAAGTTATCAAGTTGCTCGTACTTGAAAATACAATGTGTAGACATTACTTGAAAATTCATGAGTTTTTATTTACTACCATGTGATGATAATAACCCCAAACTTTTTTTTGACATGAGCCAAGTTAATCCTTGTGTAATATAAGAAGGTTATATGCTACCTCCAAATTTTCTAGCAAATTTTAATTGGACACTCAACTACAACTTATTCCAATTTAGCATCTAAACATATGATTAAACATTCTTATTACGTGCTTCAAATTCAAATTTTTAAAAATCTTTTTAGCGCGATCTCAAATGACCATTACTTAAAATTAAAATTTCAAGTAAAGATGCAAATTCTCCATTGCCAATATTATCAATATGCATAGTACATGTAATTCCTCACATGTATGTAAACTAGCGGTAATAAAAAGAGAACCATCATTTACTCTGTCCAATTTGGCCTGTTCTCATCTTAGTTTCCGCTACATAGTTTTTTGATAAACACAATAAATATAAAGAAGAGAAAAAGGATGGAGGTGTCCATCATTTTCATATTCTTCATTTACTATTGGAATTGTGACGACATAAGAATGAGAAATCAGATATATGAATCCTCACTTTTCTACATTCATATTCATCTCAAACCAACATTATACAAAACAAAATTAAACTAAATAGTACTACGTACTATATATAAGTCATCTATATATAAGCGAACGTAAGCATAGCCAGTTTGTCAACTGAAACTAGATATCAATAACCAATAGCAGAGGGATGCAAGTTGCAATACGGTTCAACCTTAAGCGTCAAGCGAAAGTTCAATAACTAATACGATGCTGTACATTGATAGAACATTTTCTGTATACATGTTCCGAATGAACGAACTACCACTCATCTATGAAAATTCACCTAAACATGAATCAGATTGGCATAAGCCTGCACCTAATGCTGAAATTGACCCAAACAAGGATGACATTGAACTGCACATATTATCCAAGAGGTCATTATCCAGAATATAAATTAAAAGCTGGAGCTTTAAATCAACTGATAAAACATCCATCTGTCTAATGTAGAAATGGTCTCAAAGTTCCCACACAATCATGATATCGGAGTTGACCGCTCCCCTCCTGCTGGAAACTGAGGCTGCATACACGGAGACAATAGGTCATACATTGAGAGTGGTAAATAATACATCCTGTCAAAAAAGAAGTGTAAACTGATATCCTCTTTTTCATTTTATAAGGACGGATAACTTTATTTACAAAGATAGCAGTGAAGGAGAAATATGTAGGTAGAGTATTGACTACCTTTCTTACATCTCTGTAATGGATTCTATGAAGAGTTAAAACCATCTTGTATTTTATGCCTAAAAGCTTACAACAATATGGAATCTACAAGGTCCATCAGAGTCAAAATCATATTATACATCTGTCTTGCATGAGGGGTGTAAGATAGACTAGGTGCTTTTTCTCCACTCGTGAAGGTTCACATCTAGCTATCAAGGATAAGGAAGCAAAGGTAGAGTCCTTTAATATTATGTCTGTCATTTTGTGAGACCATCTCCACTATAGAAAGAAAAAAAAGGAAAGAATAACATTTTCAGCACATTAATACAAATAAGCCTTTATCAGTATTATAATAGCATAAGTAGTCAACGTTTTCAAACAGGGTTTTTGCCATACATGCAAACATAATTAATAAAACCAAACAAAATAGTTGGCATAGCGCGCTTAAGCCCTGAAGCGAGACTCAATACGTGTTGAGCGTTTCACCTTCAGTGTCATCATCAAGATTCTAAGGCATACTTTTCCTTGTCAATGAACCTCTTATGAAGAGGTGACACTAAACAATTGATATTTCACTTTATCGTTTTTTTTTTCAATTTCTTTGTTTTTTGATTTGTTATTCGTACTTATAATTATTAGTCTTGAACTAAGCATATATATAATTATATTTTTTTCTCTCTTTGCAGCATTTTGCATTAAAGCCCATGCTCTATTTGCACTTTGTGCTAAAGCGCCAATGGACCTTAGAACTTTTTTGCGCTTTTTGCTTTTGATAACATTGAGCATAGATAGGAGTCTATCTTCAGCAGGCATCGTAATAGATCTCCACTAAAAGAAGACAAAGAACACCCTAAATTAAAACACACTACTTTGCATCCACATTAATTTAAGCCTTCTAAAACAACAAATAGTCAACATACTCTTCTATTCTAGGAATACGAAGCTATGGGGGAGACCCACGCAGTTAGTTCCCTTCATTTGTGGAGGAGAGACTCATTCCTCTCTTCCACACCGCGAGTGTGGTTCCAAGTTTGTTGCATCATATTTGCAATGATCTCAGAACTCTGATTGGAGCTTCTCCTCTTCTACTCTCGAGATATCTTGAAGTCCTAGAAAAGAATCCATGGCTACACTCAATTTGTTTTGAGTTAGCTAGTTAAGGTGAAAGGAATTTAGGAAATGAATAGTAGGGAACGTCCTTGATAGGAATTCTGAGTAACTTTCTGGGTGAAGCTTACTTCCTGTAGGAGCCCCTTGGACCTTAGCCTCTTAAGGGTAAAAGTGGTGGCCTGGTTGTCCCCACCCTCCCTTATCATGAGTGTATGTGGGAGCAGTTTGTGCTAGCGTTTTGGTGCTTGCCTTATAGTTCTCAGTCCTCTTAGGCCAAGATACCTTTTAAAAAGATTTTCTCCCGAATCAAAACAAGACCGACTATACTAATTTTTCCAATCAAGTGCGGATGGGATTCCCCAATAGATTCTACATATTCGGCATTTGCATTCTACGGTAAAAAGCTAGGTTTCACAAACATGTACAGTTTATACTATGTAGTATCGCTATGTTCGTCATTTGAAACAACTCCAATTTCTTCTTTACAAACAGTCCAGGTAATACACCAGGGACCTGAGGGACCTGTTATCCAGATCTTCCTAAATTGCATCCTTAATATACTTAGTCTTCATTTGTACTTAGTCTTCATTTGGTACCCTTAACATATATTCCACTCATTTCTTCAACATTTTCTCTCTCATGAATTCTTACCACTATTACTAGGAGATCAAAACATTATGCAGAAAACAGTCTTTCGACCCTAAAAGCTTAGAACAGACACATTTGATGCAGGGATCGGGGAAAACATCACAACAGATTAACTATTTAATACCAGAACTACTAAATTTTCTATTTATCCATGTCTCCTCTTGTAGCAAATTACTTAAGCAGAAGTGCACATAAATTAGACCATTCTTTTACAGTAAGTTCTGCAAAAGATCCTTCCCAAGCTCATCATTTGTCTTGTCTAACAATGTCCAAAATTTCAGATATTGCTACTAGAGGACTCCAAATATAAGGAAGTAAATATGTAGATGCCAAACCTACGTGCACGAAGTTTTGCACTTGGCATCCCTGACTAGCTTTTAATGTTGGGTGGAAGGACATTGCTAACAAGATTGGCAGATTCATAAATGCCTCTCTACCATCGACATTCAATTCAAAATTGACAAACAAAGACATTCCCTATTCAGAGGCTATCAGGAACAGTAAGTGGGGAAATAGGAAATTTATTAGCACCTCCAAACGAGAAGGAACTGGTCAGTTGAAGGAAAGAGCCATTCACATTCACAAACTAGAAGCAAATGTGTTCTCTCTCATCTGTAATGAGGTTAGAATATGAACATCTTCAATTGAAAAAGGACAGTTTTACTGCATCCAAGAAAAAAACTTTTGTCCTTTTCTCATGAAATTGTTGTAGCAAAAATTACCAATGGTTTATGAAAAATGTAACTTCTTTGTTAGTTAAAGTTCTTTTTGGATATTTGGAAATGATTGTTTATAGGCTACTTCCTTTCCTAGCAAGATTGTTGTGCAATCTTTTTTTGTAGACTTGAGGCAAGGTTCCATGTCCCCCTCTTGTCATTATACATATTTTTGCTATTTAATTAACATGGTCGGGGTTCAAGCAAAACCCCCCACACCTCAGACCCACAACCTAAGGTGATGGCTTAAACTAAAAAAAAAAAAAAACACTTCACTTCCTATATCTCTACATCATTGGACTGCTCAAAGAGAACATCTGTAACAGGCATACCAAAGAAAGCACAAGCTTTAAAGTTCTAAAAAGGGAAAAAAAAATAGCATCGCTTTCCATGCAGAGTTCTCTGCTAGCATGATAAAATTTAAGCATAGCTTGCAGTATCAAATGACATCGTCAATCAATTAAAGCAGGATGTAAGGGCAACGAGGATCAAGTTAGAAATCCTCAAGCTACCTAAACCAACCCAGAGATGACTTAATTTATATTTGCTTGGCATCAACAACACAAATTATTACGAATAAATCATTGATTAGCATGCATAGTCTAACTAGAAACACTAAAAATAATTACCGCTGAAACATAGGATGAGCTTTGTGCAAGAAACTTGACAAACTCTTGTTTCTTTATTTCAAAGTTGAACTTTGCATGGTCCAGTAATGTTTGTTCTCTCTGTAAATCATCCACAAATCTTGCCCTTTTCCACTTCAGCTCCTTCATCCGGTTCTCAGTCTCATAATAGTTTTCAGGTACATTCGGCCTTCCAGAACTCTTTGGAAATTTGATCTTGACTTCCCTTAAATGTACACGAGAAAGAAAGAATCCAAATGATTCAGTGATGCAATACAAACAAACAACATATCCAGTGAAATCCCACAAGTGGGGTCTGGGCAGCCTTACCCCTACCTTGGGAAGGTAGAGAGGATAATGATTCAGTGAAGCAATCAACAAGAAAAATAAATTGTGCTGCAAATTCAAATACATCCAATATATAAACATACAAACTCAAATACATATGATATATGAACATAGGAGTAGGATTAAAAACAACTCCTAGGAGACAGTGAGATTAAGATATCAATAATTGACAAACATCATTCAGGTAAATCTAAAATGTGTTAAGACTCTGAACGTGATAAATCCTGAAAACTCCTCCACCAGAATATAATATTATAGATAATCTTTCCTGATTAACTTCTAAAATGTGTTGAAGACACCCCCCCCCCCCACACACACACACACACCTTTTTTAAAAGAATAAT
>JAJOOF010002747.1:0-24344 GCA_029582545.1 Solanum lignicaule
TATGCATCCACCAGTCACAATAAACGGAATCATTATGAACTAAGTTTGCAACATACTGTGTTGGCAACCAAGTCTTTCACAACATGAAACAAGACAAATGAACTAAAAGGCACCCAGAAATACTAAAAAGTAGGAAAGATAATACAGTTGAGAACAAAAGGCACAAAAATAATAGATGATGACAATATATATCTGCACTAGGTGGTCTTTTCCACTTCCACCAAACCATATGTATAATAATTAACCATAGCTAACTAATCTATAAGTTTATGTGCTAACTCATTTCATGCAGTTATAAGTCAGGTGTACACACCATGTACTAATAAGTTTTTCCTTCATTTTGCTCCCACAACAATAACAACAACATACCCAGTGAATCCCAACAAAAAGGGGTATGGGGAGGGTAAAGTGTACACAGTCCTTACCACTACCTCTCCGAAGTAGAGAGATTGTTTCCGAAAGACCTCTGCTCAATCAACTCAAAGCAGTAATAAAAAAAGGCAGTGGGGGTTTTAAATAATTCTTAAAAAGGTAGATGGTCTTTCAAGAACAACCTCTCTATTTCCAAGAGGTAGTGATAAGGTCTGCGTACACTCTAACCTTCCTAGACACCACTGATTGGGATTTCATTGGGTATGTTTTTGTTGTAGACGGCCTTTGGAAACAGACTCTCTACCTCCACAAATAATGTATGGTAAAGTCTTCGTACACTCTACCTCCCCAGAGCTCACTTGTGAAAGGAGGGGGGAGGGGTTTCAAGCAAGTCAATGAACCATATTGAACTCAAGACAGCAAAAATGACAATGAAAACAGATCAAAGAAAAAACATTAACTATAGAACTCAACTGGTACAATAATAAACTCAAAAAAAAAAGCAGAACAAGTAACATTTAAGCATAGATTTGGAATCAAACCAGGATCAATATCTTGACTAATAAGCTGAATCAAGATTCCTCTTCCAATCCCATTCATTAAAGACTCCCATTGATCTTCAATCTTATCACTAATCTTCTCCTTAATCTTCTTCCTCAAAGTTATCACTGCCTTCACATCTCTCCCTTTACCAGAAGATACCAACAACCCATTACTCTCTTCCATAGATTTCTCCATAAAGTTTGCATCTTTCACTGTCTTGTTATCATTTCCACTTTGAATCACAGCTTTAACTTTACAACAAGACTTATTATATCTACAAATCTGACTGATTTTCCTTCTTCTGATGGTGAATACATGTTGAATTTCTGAACTAAGTGGAGTGGATCTTGATTGAGCTATAAACATTATTGTAATTTTTTTTTTCAAAGACCATGAAAGTTGATCCAAAGGGATTTTAATTTATGTATGAAGAAAAGAAGGGTGTGACACATTTGAAATTTATTACAAAGCTGTTACTCCTAGTAGTTCAACGCTTTTATGGGAGTCATTTAAGTAGCAGTTATATGTGATGTGTTACAGCAGATTTTGTTTTTCTTCTCCTTTCTGTGTTCGGTACCACATTAGAATATTATTCATATGAAAAAATCTCACATTAAAGATAAACTGTTCTCTAACAGAGACAACTCTGTATCAAAGGAACTCAAACTTGAGACTTTTGATTAAAAATGAAGGAATACTTAACCGTCTAAAGTTCGATAAATATTTTTTCTTGAATATTCATATGACTCAATTGGATCATCATCAACCATTTTAATGTTTTTTCTTTTTTCTTTTTACCCTTTGGTTGGGTTGACTATACTATTGCAATAATGGAATATTACTTTTCCAAGTCATTTGGTAACATTTATTAGAGAATCTTAACATATCTACTCCCTCTGTTAAAAAAAAGAATAACATAGTTTAATTTGATATCGATATAAAGAAAATTAAAAAAGATTTTTAATTTTATGTCCTAAATTGAAATTATGTCAAATGTACCGAATCATCCTTTAATCTTATGGCCTTAAAAACACACCATATGAAAAATTGAAATTAAAATATGAAAATACTGTCAAAAAAGAAAAATGTCATTCTTTTTTAAACAAATTAAAAATAAAAGTAAGTCATTCTTTTTTAAATAGAGAAAGTATTAATTATAATATTATTTAATTTATAAGGTATATGATATTAATTATCCTTAATACATCAAACTAAATCGTGGATAGCAAATAGTTCTGAAATAATTAATTTATACATTACTAATACGTCATAATCAAACTATTGTTATATATATTCTACTAAATTAAATGTTAAGATCGATTATATAAATCTTTATTGTTATATTATTCACGATTCACGTGTAATTTTTAAAGTTAGACCAAAAAGTCAATATAAAAATAGTAGATCTAAGAACATTTAAATATCTACTATATTTATACATTGAACTTGATCATTAAGATGGAGAAAGTTGAAAAAATGCAGTGTGAAGGGTAGGTGGAAGCATGATGTATATCAATCGATGGTCCATGTCACTTAATAGATGCAAATACAATAATGCACAACTCCACGTCACACTTCCTTTTTGACACAATACATCATCATTTTAAAAAAAAAATTATCATTAAATTTTATTTAACTATTTAAATTATAATATCTTTCAATGAAATATTTAAAACCATCTAAAGTTATGGTAAGTTGATGAGGTTTCTCCTTCTTTAGTCAGAGCTCTTGGGTTTGAATTTTGGATATATTTTTTTTTTAGAAAGTGCTTCTCCCTAAATGAGGTCTCACGTAGTGGGAATTTAGATTAGTCGAGCTTCAATGCGAGTAGTGGACACTGATGAAATCAAGAAAACAATTAAATATTTAAATACATGATAAAATATATTTCAGTTAAACAACCAAACATATATATAATAAAAAAAGACATATTTTATATGATTAATTTATAATATACACTTGATAACATACTTTTTTTCCCTTCAAAATATAACAGAGATGTATTTATCACTTTATCATGTGTTTAGTTGGAACATTAATTCAAACTTAATACATAGAGAACACCTTAATTTGTCAAAATATTTCATTTAGATACTTGAACTAAGTCTTGTTCTAATTAAACATATCAATTCCTAATAAAGTGTTTCAATTAAACATTTCTATTTTTTTTAATATAAAAAGACCGTGTTTTCATTTGTCTAACAATAGTTAATTTAACCACATAAATTATGTCAACTCCTTAATTATACACATCAACCTCGAATAAAAAATATCTGAGAATTTACGACTTATTAAGACAAATGCTTATAATTTAAAAAATAACATATTTTACATAATAAACTTAACTATCAAATAAATGAATAAGAATACACAATTTTCTTTCCTAAATTTTGAATCCAAATATATCTATTTAATTGAAATACTTTAATTCAAATATCTCAATAAAATTTCTCATAAATTTAAGAATTTGATTATGTATTAGTAACAAGTTTTAAGGGTGCCTTTTTTTTTAGTGTGACATTTTTTCCTATATGTGGGCATGCTTAGTTGAGTGCATATTTCATTATTAAAGTTTAAAAAGGACCATTTCCAACCTCCACCCAACTCCCAATATGATAATAAATATATTATATGATATATCATACACGAAATTCACATGTATACTTTACTAATTTAATGAAAGAAAAAACGAAAAATCACATTCCTCAAGGAACACATTTGTCAATTTTCTTATGTCTTTTTAAAATTTTATAATAAACTTTTTAAAATTTTATAATATTATTTGCAATACATAAGGGGATGAAGGAGATCAGGAGGGGAAAGTGGGAAATCCCACCAATAACGAGAAATAAATTAAATTAGATGCTATCAACTCGATATATGAAATTGATATTTATATATATTACAAGTTAGTTGACACGTGCGTTACACGTGATTATCAATTCCAAAATTATAAGTTATAGTAAATAGTATTGTTTTTTTAAGCGAAGATTTGAATAATAATAAGCTTAGCAGATTCTTTTGTGAATGTTCAACGTGGATCGTCATATATATTTCTTATTCAGCAAACCTATCAAGATGGTCAATGAAAATTTTTATTAGTTAAATGGAATAATGTATATATTTATTTCAATTTGATGAGTTTAATCATGTAATTAGTCTTATCTCACTAATATTACCTTATAGACAATATTTGCTTTATATTTTTCTTGTTATCTAACCCGATTTGCTTTGGATGTGTATTCCACGTTAAATTTTTAGATGTCATATGAACATGTGAAAGAGAACAACTACATTTTATATATTCACATATTTTCACATTGGTTATGAGTTTTTTTTTTTAAAAAAACTCGGAACATTTTCAAGTAATATATTTTGAAGTTTAGAAGATCTTGTTAACTTGATAACACATTTGTGACATATATAATATTTTAATTTAAATACAAATACCTACCGAAATATAAATATATATTTGCATTAATGAAAATATTTATCTCATAAAATTAACTATTAAATAAATAATAAAAATTAAAATAATACCATCTTCAACTGGCATTATTACAAGTCATATGAACTTTTCTTCATCTAAAATACTGAAATATTAAGAAATAGCAAATAAGTAAAACAAAAGGGCAATGTTTATATAGTAATTACTATTTTGAAGAAAACTTCACGAGAGTCAAAATCACATAAGTAACATTGATAAATAAAGTCATTCTTTTGTCTTGAACATCAAAAACAAATTGTGACAACTCTCTAAATTTTGAAAAAGATATTCAGAAGCATACATCTACATCAGAAGAGAAATTATTAACAAAAACAAATGAATTTAGACTACATCATGTTAACTTCATATATTGGAACATTACATACTAATGTATATATTAAGCAAAAAAATAATTATTATATTATCAAAATTATTTTTCTCAAGTACTCAAGTTATGGAATATACCCTCTTAGGATAGAACGACTTACTTCATCAGAATAGTGGCACCTCATATTCGCTTAACAACGAACTCGCACAACGACCATAAATCACACAAAAAAATTTAAAATGCAAGAAGAAGAAAGGTAGAAGATTAAAAAAGTTGTGGTTGAAAAATGAGAGGAAGCCCCTCTATTTATAGTCAATAACAGGTGGTATGAACAAATATTTTCTGTATCTTATCTGACAAGTCATGAATTTTTCGAGAAGTCACAACCCTTTGGAAAAGTCACAATTCTTTGGAAAAGTCACAACTTATTGAAAAAGTCACAACTCTTGGAAAAGTCACAACTCATCGAAAAATCACAACCCTTCGAAAAAAGTCACAACTTATCGAAAAAGTCACAAGTTATCAAAAAATTCATAACCTAAGTTACGGATATTTTAGTAATTTAACATTCAAGTTAGGAGTTCATGTTTTTAAAGTATTATATATAGATAATAATATTATAAATCGATCTATTCAAATTAAAATAAATTATATTTGATCTTGTTCTCACCTTTTCAATAATTCTCGAAATATTTTAAAATATTACTCTCTTCGTATGAAAAGAATGATTTACTTTTCTTTTTAGTCTATTTAAAAAAGAATGAATATTTTCTTTTTCTGGTAATAATTAATTCAGATATTCACATGACATGTTTAAAATCATAAGATTAAACAACATTTTGATATATTTAACATAGATATAAATTAGGATCACAAAATTGAAAATTTCTCTTTATTTCTTAAACTTCGTATCAAGTCAAACTAGATCATTTTTTTAACGGAAAAAGTTATTTGAATTATCTGTCTTCATCACTTATAAGTATTTATTATTCATTTAATGGCTGATAAAGGATATAACAAGAAAGTGACTACTTATGGGCTATCTCTTCTTTCATTTTATTTTTTCTTTGATTAAACCTTCACTATTGATTGTTATTTGCCTTGGCTTGAAAAGATAATTATGTCGCTTTGCAACAATTTTTTTCATAAAACGCATAACTTAATCTTTCAAATCCACACTTTCTTTTAATCAGATGCTAATTAGATCCGAATTTTAAATAAAACATTCTAATATTTACTCTACCCAATCTCATTTCATCATTTCTAAATCATAGGTCATTTATAGAGTTAGCTTGTTTCACAATAAATATAAACTTAAAATAACATATGCATTGTATCTTAAGAAGAAAATTACTTTAATTAATTTTTTTGTACACTTAAATCAATGTATATGATTACGCGGTTTAAAAATAACGTACTTAGAAGAAGTTGTTTGATTTTTTTCAATATGAACACTAAAAACGAGTCAAGTTTAGTAGGTATCAATGTATCTTAATTGCTAGGAGAATCCATAATTAATATAATCAAAATTAAAGAATTGTACACGTTAGAATGCACATGAAGATCAAATTGAAGGATCATATTTGCAATAATCCCAACTCCATATTTTCTAATTTTTCTATCATAAGAATGCATTGCCTTAATTAAATGAAAGTCTTTCCACTCATTTTTTAAAGAGAAAATTTTAGTAATAGCAAACATAATAAGGCTCTATAACTATAGTTTCGATAATTGTGCTCCATAGCTATAATTCTGTTTACTATGGAGGTTGCGGTTTGTATATTTCTGTTCGTTTGTATATTTGCTTGCGAAAATACAAATATAATAAGTATATATACAAATTTGTATTTATACTTTTAGGAATTTTTCAAAACTCCGTTTATATATTTTGCTTGCTAATATACAAACATGGATAGTTTATTATGATTTTTTCATAAATTATATTCAAATAACTAGGGTAAGCACATATACAAAATTTTGAATTTATACAATCAGAAATCGAATTATACAAATTCTGAATTTATACAAATCAAACGAATTATATATAAATCACGCAAATTATACAATTCAGATAAATAACAAGTATTGAAGAAACTATACCCATAAATTATAATTTTCTTAAATTACAACTATAACCTATTATAATATAGGTTAAATGTCGGCTATTCTGCATAATTTTGCCTTTTTAAACATGCCTCATGAAACTGACCATTTCCCCATGACAGATCAGGCCAATGAGTTTTTTTTTCCTCTCTTTCTCTAGGCAGTGATAATACAAGATTCTAAAAAGAATAAAAAATTGTTAGTAGTCATTACATGGAAATATTCTTGATTTGTTTGAATTAAATAGGTTTTTAAAAACGATAATTATGTATGTAAACCACGTTTCACACCCTACTAGGCAGGTATTAGCGGGATGTAGTTCTTTACATGTAAATTCATCCAAATCTAATATTTTTAACACGTAGCATAATGTATGCATGTGAAAATCTATTAGAATTATCATACATTTGAACCTATAAAGTATTGAACGCTTTAAAAACGGAATTATGAAATTTAAATTTCGAATTTGTCGTTATCATTAGTGTAATGACAAATGCAAACTCTAAAGTTGACAATGTTGAAGTCTTTGTTTTATCCTTAACCTTTGATACAACTAACACCTTGTTTGGATAGTTGTTACTCATTGTATTATTTTGTATGATATTGTTAGTTTAAATATAATGTTTTATTTAAGTTTTATTGCATCGTATTGTTTAGATCAATCGTTAGGTGACGATGAAAAGTCTCATTTTATATATGTAACGACTGATTTGGTGTGATTGCGTTGTTACCTTAATATTTTCTTCTCATTTTATCTTTATTTATTATGTAATAATTGTTGTCCAATCTGTGTCTAAAACAGTACCACTGGTTAAAACAAACTTTGTAGAAACACGAAGTTACCAAAGTTTAATGAACCAGTGAAAAAATAGAAGAACAAAAATTAATTCACAAAAAACTAAAATTTGTAAAATATACCAGAATCTGAAAAAGACAGAACGGAGCCCACTGAATGCATAGTGTCCCCTTAAGGAAATTTTTCCCCTCTAGTATCCGAGGTTTGATTTGGAATATGTCCTCCCAGGATAAAATGATCTCAATCACTAATGTATTGATACCCAAAACGCTGGTGTCAGCGAGCCACTCAACAGCAGTAACGTACACGAAAAATATTTGTGCAGAAGAAGAAGAAGAAGTCATAAATTTCGTAAGTAAAAAGTCTAAAGAATAACTGGTATTTATAGCCAAGAGGAACTGGTTTCAAAATGTAGCAACCTTTCAGAAATCACACGACCATTTCAGAAAATTTGCAACCTTTCATAACAGTCATCTCCAACGGCGGGAAATTCAAATAAAATGGGAAAGTAATTTAAATAAAATGGGTCACGTGGATCCGAGTCGGGTCGAAACGTTTCGGTTAATTAACTAATTAATTGAAATATTTTGACCATTTAATTTTGTTTAATTAATTAAAACAAAACTTTGTCCAAAAATAATCTCTCGATCGATCATTTTCTAAAGCCGAAGCCGAGCGAGCGACGACGATGACGCGAGGGGGGTCCCTCTTTCCAACCCTTTTAACAATTAATAGAAGTGTTTCTCTATTTAAACTCTTCTATTTTTCTTTCCACCACCTATGAGGGAGAAATGCCTTTTTACTAAAGCATAAGAGGACTTTTCAAGTTCCTCTCTTTTCATCTTCCCTCCATTTCCCATTAACTCTTGCTATATACCCAACAATCTCCCACATGAATTTGGAATAGTTATAACATAAGGAATGCACGGATGAGTGTGTACTTTACAAGCAAGGATCAATTGCATCTGGATAAGTAGGTTTTCCCTTGGACTTAGTGAACATATGTCAGATATACTCGGTCAATCGGTAGATGCGATATCTTTGAACCGTCGAGCTTTGGTGTATACCTAGACAACCATATGTCACACAATTAACCCTCTACCGTATATGGTTCTTACGATTGTGTTCGTTTCAGCTTAAACACCTCTTGGTTTCATGAGTGTATAGAGAATAGACTTTTGACATAAAATTCTCTTTGAAGTGGCTTACACTTCATACTCACATAGGTGATTTCTATCTGTGTCATCTCGTAGATACACTATTTGGTAAAATCTGCCAAACTTAGCAAATCATTAAAAACTTTAAGCTTTATTAACTCATTAACAAGCCTTAAAGTCTTAACCTTGTTCCTGAACATTGTCTTCATCATGAGAATGGATTGAGTTGATTGACAATGTCGAACCGTCAGTCACAACTTTGTTTTTCTCCTTGAATCTAACTCTTGGCATCTCTAGTCTGCTAGATAGAGTTACCGCTATGCTGACTTGTCCTAAGCCGTAAACTCATTCCCTTATATGATCTTTCAACTGCCTCTCTCACTAGGCCTTTCGTTAGTGGATCTGACACATTATCACTTGACTTCACACAGTCAATTGTGATAATTCCACTAGAGAGCAGTTGTCTTACGGTGTTATGTCTCCGTCGTATATGACGAGACTTCCCGTTGTACATGACACTCCTTGCCCTACCTATTGCTGCTTGACTATCACAATATATGCAAATAGGTCCCACAGGTTTGGGCCAGAATGGAATATCCTCTAAGAAATTCCGGAGCCATTCAACTTCTTCACCAGCCTTATCTAAAGCAATAAATTCAGATTCCATTGTGGAGCGAGCGATACATGTCTGTTTGGACGATTTCCAAGAGACTACTCCTCCACCAAGTGTAAACACATAATGACTTGTAGATTTTACTTCATTTGACCCGGTGATTCAATTTGCATCACTATATCCTTCAATCATGACATGATATTTATTATAATGCAAAGCATAGTGTTGTGTATGTTTCAGATACCCCAACACACGTTTCATTGCCATCCAGTGAGTTTGATTCGGATTACTAGTGAACCGACTCAGTTTGCTAATTGCACATGCTATATCTGGTCGCGTACAATTCATAATATACATCAAACTTTCCAACACTTTGGCATATTCCAATTGAGAGTCACTTTCACATACATTCTTTTGAAATGTAAAGCTTAAATCAATTGGAGTTTTGACAACATTGAAATTCAAGTACTTGAACTTATCCAATACTCTTTCAATATAATGAGATTAAGATAATGCTAGTCCCTGAGGAGTTTTGAGAATCTTGATCCCTAAGATCGAATCAACAACTCCTAAGTCCTTCATATCGAACTTGCTGGACATCATGTGCTTAGTAACATTTATATCGTCAATATCTTTACTCATTATTAACATGTCATCAATATACAGACAAACAATGACTTCATGATTTGGAACGTTTTTAATGTAAACACACTTATCACATTCGTTAATTTTGAATCCATTTGCCAACATTGTTTGGTCAAATTTAACATGCCATTGTTTGGGTGCTTGCTTGAGCCCATAAAACGACTTCACAAGTCTGCACACTTTCTCTTCTTTACCAGGAACCACAAACCCTTCAGGTTGTTCCATGTAAATTTCTTCCTCCATTTCTCTATTTAAGAAGGTTGTCTTTACATCCATTTGGTGGATTTTAAGATCATGCACTGCCGCTAGTGCTATTAACATCCTAATTGATATTATCCTTGTTACTGGAGAGTATGTATCAAAGTAGTCCAAACCTTCCTTTTGTCTGTATTCTTTGACTACAAGTCTAGCCTTATATTTGTCAATAGTCCCACCGGCTTTCATTTTCCTTTTAAAGATCCACTTTGATCCTAAACATTTATTTCCTGGAGGAAGATCAGCCAATTCCCAAGTATGGTTACCTAAAATTGATTCGATCTCACTATTGACTGCTTCTGTTCAATAAATTGACTCAGACGAAGACATAACTGCTTTAAATGTTTGAGGCTCATTTTCAAGCAAAAATGCCACAAAATCTGGTCCGAAAGAAATGGATTTTCGTTAGCGATTACTACGCCTAGGATCCTCATTAGGTTATTTTCTGTTGATTCTTCCCGTGGTCATTTAGGTCTTTCACTTGTCGACTGATCACATTCAGTTTTACATGATAAATGTGTTCAAAGAACTCAGCGTTATCTGAATCAATTATCGTATTCACATGAATTTCAGGATTATCAGATTTGTGAACCAAAATCTGACATGCCTTACTGTTCACAACATATCCAATAAATATACAATCCACTGTTTTGGGTCCAATTTTCACCCTCTTGGGTAAAGGAACCTTTACCTTGGCTAGACACCTCCACACTTTGAAATGTTTCAAGTTGAGTTTCCTTCATTTCCATAACTCATATGGAATCGATTGCGTTTTGCTTCGGGGTACCCTATTAAGTATCTTGTTAGCTGTAAGGATGGCTTCCCCCCACAGGTTTCGCGGTGAACCAGAACTGATTGTCAAGACATTCATCATTTGCTTTAATGTTCTATTCTTCCGTTCCGCCAAACCATTTGACTGTGGTGTATAAGGTGCAGTAGTTTGATGAATAATACCATATTCCAAATATATCTCTGCAAAAGGAGATTCGTATTCTCCACCCCTATCACTCCGAATCATTTTTATCTTTAGATTCAATTGATTCTCCACTTCATTTTTGTATTGCTTAAATGCACCAATTGCTTCATCCTTATTATTAAGCAAATATACATAACAAAATCGAGTGCAATCGTCAATCAAAGTTATAAAATACCTTTTCCCACCACGAGATGATGTCGACTTCATATCGCATATATCTGTGTGAATTAAGTCTAAAAGATTTGAATTCCTGTCAATAGACTTGTAATGATGTTTAACAAACTTACTTTCCACACAAATTTCGCATTTCGATTTATCGCATTTGAAATCAGGCAATACTTCTAAAGTAATCAATTTTCGCAAGGCTTTGTAATTTACATGTCCCAAATGGGCATGCCATAAATCATTTGACTCCAATAAGTAAACAGAAGCAAAATTCTTATTAATACTGTCAATAACCATTACATTCAGTTTGAAAAGGCCCTCAGTGAGGTAGCCCTTTCCTAAAAACATCTCATTCTTACTTATTACAACTTTGTCACTAACTAGGACACACTTAAACCCGTTCTTAATGAGCAGTGCAGCAAAAACTTAATTTTTCCTGATAGTAGGAACGTGCAGAATGTTGTTCAAAGTCAACACCTTGTCAGATGTCATTTTCAACATTACTTTCCCAGTTTCTGCAATCCTTGTTGTTGTTGTTGTGTTCCCCATGAACAAATCTTTATCGAATTCAGCAGGAGTGTACGTTGCAAAGGCTTTTTTCGCAGAGCAAATATGTCGAGTGGCACTTGAGTCGAGAAACCACTCCTTGAGATTTCCAACTAAGTTGCACTCCGTGATCAGTGCACAGAGGTCATCTGCATCTTCCATCACTTCCATGATGTTTGCTTGACTTTTGTCTTTGTCTTTGTCCTTTCTTGGAGTACGACAGTCATGAGACTTATGACCAGCCTTACCACAGTTGTAACAGTTGCCCTTGAATTTCTTCTTGGCCTGTTCTGACTTCTGTCGTTGGACTTCTTTCTCTTCTTGCCTTTGGTAGGAGCTTCTTCAACAATATTAACTCCAATTATTGTCGAACTCTTACGAGACTTCTTTTCGGTGGTTTTGTTATCTTCCTCAATCTTGAGCCGAATCACAAGATCTTCAAGCTTCATTTTCTTACGTTTGTGCTTTAAATAATTCTTGAAGTCGTTCCACGAAAGAGGTAACTTTTCAATCATTGCATCCACTTGAAAAGTTTCATTTACTACCATATCCTTAGCAATTAGATCATGGAAAATAAGTTGAAGTTCCTGCACTTGTGATCCAACAGTTTTACTATCTGACATTTTATAGTCTAAAAACTTTGCGACCATAAAAATTTTCAAGCATATATCTTCTATCCTATATTTCTTCTCAAGTGCATCCCACAATTCTTTCGAAGTTGTCATTGCACTATAGACATTATATAAGTCATCATCTAAAGCACACAAAATGTCGCCCTTACATAGGAAGTTTGCCTGTTTCCATGCTTCAATAATCATGATTTTTTTTCTGTTTGACATTTCAGCAGCAAACACTGGAGTTTCTTCACTGGTAAATTTCTGCAGACCAAGAGTGGTAAGCCAGAAAAATACCCGTTGCTGTCATCCTTTAAAATTCACACAAGAGAATTTCCTCGGTTTCTCTGCTGGTGGTACAACAGTTCGGATTGGTGCAGCAACAACCACTGTAACATTGTTGTTTGCCATTTCTGATAAACAAAAATTGATACAGACTTAGTAAGCAATAACTTAAATTGCAAACTTAATAGGAGTATAAAACCACAAAGGTTTTTGTCTCCACCAGAAACACAGATTAAAAATTAAAAAAATAATTTCCTTAAAATTGTTGTCCAATCTGTGTCTAAAACAATATCACTGGTTAAAACAAACTTTGCAGAAACACGAAGTTACCAAAGTTTAATGAACCAGTGAATAAACAGAAGAACATAAATTAATTCACAAAAAACTAAAATCTGTAAAACATACACGAATCTGGAAAAGACAGAACGAAAAAAGATCAAGCCCACTGAATGCACAGTGTCTCCTTAAGGAAATTATTCCCTTCTAGTATCCGATATTTGATTTGGAATATGTCCTCCCAGGATAGAATGATCTCAATCACTAGTGTATTGATACCTAAAACGCTGGTGTCAGCGAGCCACTCAACGGCAGTAAAATACACAAAAAATATTTGTGCAGAAGAAGAAGAAGAAATCAGAAATTTTCGTAGGTAAAAAGTCTGAAGAATAACTGGTATTTATAGCCAAGAGGAACTGGTTCCGAAAGGCTGCAACCTTTCAGAAACCACACGACCATTTTAGAAAGTTTGCAACCTTTCAGAACAGTCATCTCCAAATGCAGGAAATTCAAATAAAATGGAAAAGTAATTTAAATAAAATGGGTCACGCGGATCCGAGTTGGGTCGGAACGGTTAATTAACTAATTAATTGAAACGTTTTGGCCATTTAAATTTCTTTAATTAATTAAATAAATAATTAAAACAAAATTTTGTCCAAAAATAATCTCTCGATCGATCATTTTCCAAAGCCAAAGCCAAAGCCGAGCGAGCGACGATGATGGCGCGAGGGGGGTCCCTTTTTCTAACCCTTTTAACAATTAATAGATGTGTTTATGTGTTTAAACTCTTCTATTTTTGTTTCCACCACCGATGAGGGAGAAATGTCTTTTTACTAAAGCATAAGAGGACTTTTCAAGTTCCCAACTTTTCAAGTTCCTCTCTTTTCATGTTCCCTCCATTTCCCATTAATTCTTGCTAATTTTATTTTATCCTTTATCTTACCTTTTCATAATAGCTCTAGCCTGTATCCTACTTTTCTTATAGGTTTATCATTCAAATTTCTGATGTGTGATATTATGGAACACGAAAAATGATACATTCTATCCAAATATTATATGAGAATCAATTTGGAGGGAAAATGAAAAGTCATTTCAAATGGAAAGTCTTTGAAAATGAAAAGTCATTTCTCCCATATTGGTAGAAGAAAGGAAAAATATTGTCTTTATATTAGGAAACAGTTCCTTTAACTCTTAAAGGGTTAAGAAGAAGGTGCCCCTTATGCTGTCGTCGCTCGACCTCGACTTCGGATTGATTGATAATATTTTTGGACAAAATTATTTAATCAATATCATTAATTAATTTCTTTTCTCTTATAAATTAATTCAGAATGTTAATTAAGTAACATAATTAATTTCGCGTTTACAGAATTATTTGAAAATTCATGTGTAACGATAAAGTCTTTCTGAAGGGACCTGTTCCTTCTAAACATACATTATTTTTGCCAAAAGACACAACGTTCTAAAAAGACATGTCTGAGCATATGCGTGACACCATTGTCCGAACAGACGCATTCCTTGCTGCAATTGGCTATAAATAAAGAGTCTTTTCTCGTTTTCAAAACTGAAAATTTTCCTCTTTTCTGTATACATTTTCTTTCAAATTAAATTGTCGATCGACTGAGTCTGTGTGTGCTCTCGTTGCTGTTCTTGAGTTCGCTAAAATTAGTGAAGTTTGAGGTACCGCTACTTCTCTAATAGTTAATCCATTTTATCTTGGGAGAAATTAATCCGCAACCTCGGGTACTTGAGGGGATTAAATTTCTTAAGGAAACACAGTGAGTTTTGTGAACTCGAATTATTTATTTTCTATCTGTTTCGTCTTTTTCTATTTCTGTTTTTCCTAACCTGAATACAGGAGATAACAATAATGTGATACATTATAAATAATACTTAACAACCATTCAACACTCTTACAGCCTGGGTGATATCTATATTACTAGTAAATCTGGAGAAGTTGACCTAAATATATCATTATGATGATAGTAAGTGTTGATGAATATATTACTTTTTTTTTTCCGTCTAATAATAATTGTCCACTATATTATTTTGAGATGTCTAATAATATTTGTTCACTTGATAAAATTAATGGATAATTTTCTCTTATCATAAATTATACTCCATCCGTTCCCTTTTTATATGTCATCCTTACTACAAAATAGTTGATCCATATTACTTGACATTTCATAAAATCAATGCATAAATTACAATATTCTTCCTATTATATCTTTGATAGTTAATTAATCTTGAATATAGATATTTGACCAATCTAGGATAACTAATACGTAATTAATGTTCATTCTAATTACTTCATACATTGATTAATTATTCTCACCATTGTACTACTCTATAAAATCTGATTTTGAAAAAATATCAATAAACAAATTAAAAATAAAAGATGGAGAAAGAATTAAAAAAACAATCTTGAAAGTTGAAGTTTCGACAAATTTTATCAAGGAAGATGATACACTTCAAAAGGTTTAAAGAATGAAGATAAGAAAAATCCTTATAAATTAATAAAGGGTAAATAATTTTTCCTAATTTTATATTATTAGATGCAATATGATACTCCATTGGTTTATTTTTATTTGTACACTATATTAAACTAGATGTTCAATTTAAGAAATGAAGAGCTAATTTGTCCTTTCATACTTATATCTTTATTATTGACTATAATTATTTCTCAAAATATTAAATTTATTATATTTAAAAAATAATATAATAAAATTATTATTTAATTTATTACTTCCTCTATTCTATATTAATTAAATTTTTGTACTTTTTTTTGTTATTCAAAATAATTGAATTGTTTATAGTTCAAGGTGGATGTTTGGATTTTTTTTTCATATTTGCCCTTTCCTTTAATGAAGTTTGGTATTTTCTAGGAGATAAATTTCACTACTTACAAAATTATATTTATAATTTCACAAAGAACAATAATAAAAAAATATGAATAAAATTATATTCTTAAATATATTAATAAATGTGTATTATCTCATAAATTTAGTTAATATGAAACCATTAGAGTACTTTTTAAAAGATGTTTTAAGTCAATACAAAATGAAGAAAGTAAAAAGAAAGGAGGGGGTAGTTGAATGGATTATTTTTCTTTCAGTAGACTGACCATATCCCCATAACAGATCAGGCCAATTATCCCAAAGTCAGAATCAACATACTAAAAATACACAAAAAAAATGAAAACAATAAAATTAAAAAAATGGCAACAACCAGCCATTATACTTTAAGGAAAATAATAGTCACATGCAACTTGCAAGGCAAATTATAGAAGTTGACAATGTTGAGGTCTTTGTTTTATATTCTTACTACTGCTTACAAATAATGCAAATAATTTAGGCAAATTATAGAAGCTGTATATTGATTTGACAATTTATATTATGATTTCGGTTTGAATTTATGTGGTAATATTTAATTTTTAAATTATTCAATTTTTTAAAGAATATAATAACATCTTATTCTTATTGTTAATAATATAAAGTTTTTATAATTATATAAATATAATAATATATTTTAAATTCACAATTTTCTAAAATTGTAATTTAAAAAAAAAATTAAATTCCATGCTTATTTGTCACATAACTTAAAACAGATAAGTACTTGATATTTCATTCTCCCTGCTTAATTGTCTCTATTAAGAAAATTATAACTTTTGTGACCACATAAGGACTACCTATCCATGGAAAGATGTTTACCTCTTCTAAAATTGACAATTTTCAGATTTGATAATAAAAAATTTCATGAGAAAATGTACTTATTTAATTATTTTTGGCATGGAATTTAAATTTTCAGATTTGACGTGAATATGAATTAGTGAGGTAAGTTTGTCACATAAATTAAAACAGATGTTTACCTCTTCTAAAATTGACAATTTTCATATTTGACGTGAATATGAATTCGTGCTAGGTAAGTTTGTCATGTGGGCTGGTCCAGGCCAATCCAAACCATTGCCATCTTTTTGTAATTAGGTACTGTTTATGATCGGTCCGGAGCCGGGTTTGGAGTAGAAGAAAGGTTGTTTGGCCCAGTCCACGACCTACTAGGAGTTGGGGTGGGTTTGTGCTAATTTTTTCTTTTAAAGTCAAGTCTTCAACTTATTAAATTTGAAATTTGAACATTCATAGAGATCACCTAACTCTTCACATTCCAAGAGATATGGTCGTTTGAAGTTGACTAAAGTAAAATCTTATATGGAAACTCAACCAATTAAGAAACTTTCACCTCAATTTTGTGTTAGAGGATTATTATTACCTTAATTAATCTTCAAATATTCTCCCACACTAAATAATTGACTTTAACACCTATGCACAATTAAGAATCATCCGGTACAACCCTATACACTTATGAAGAATGGTTCGGATCTTAGCTTAGAGATTTTTGGGGTGTTATATAATGACATTGACTAATGATTGTTTAATAGTTACTTACCTCACAACCTAATTTTCTCTATGGGGTGTATACCGGTTGGGTTGCTATTCAGAGGACCAAACTTGGTTACCAGGAAAAACTTGATATATTGTATTCTCTTTATCAGCAGATGGTATAGTCACATTGCAATTTTTTACCAGTATAGGTCACTTTATTCGGATTCAACATTATATTATCAATTCCAGACGAGATCGATATGAGACGTCGATTCTTGATTAACATCCTTTTGACACTATCTTTCGTTTAAAAAAATGCAGCCCCTACCATTAGTTGTCTATGGAGATCTGTGATTCAATATTGAATTAATCGAATATTTTGTTCAGTCACTTCAACAATCATATAAAACTTAATTCTATTGAGTTGATTCCATCTCCATGACTTTGTTCACATTTAGTAGCAATTTGTTAGTGTCCTTTCAGGTTAGGATTCATGCAATAGGTAGATAACCTATTGAAAAAAAATTACTCTTATCCCTCTCCTTTCAGTCAAGTGAACTAATTTTTTTTTTTGTGCTTCTTAAGTCGACTGTGTTGTATATAAGTCAGATGTTTGAAAAGTGAATCACCCATAATAAACACTCTTTCAGTCAAGTAATGCTTTTTTATACTATAGTATAACTGAGTAGCCAAAAGCAGATGCGTATCCAGGATTTCCGCAAGATGGGTGCACAATTACAAAAAAATGTATCTTAAATATAAATTTGATCGGTTTGACTTTTAGGTTTTTAATATGAACCATTAAATTTCAAAATTTATAGGTCCAAAACATATAATGCTACTAGTTTTAAATTTTAATATACACATTTGATTTAATTATATAAATTTTTTACAGTGCTAATTATTTTAGGAATTTTCAATGTAACACACTTTGAAAATTTTGAAAGATTAAAGGAAAAAAAAGAATAATTAGTTGAAACGCCAAAAGTGTAACCAATAACCACTTAGAGAGGTGTTAGTAAAAGACAAGATAGTTATAAGATTTAAATTTCTATTCTCACTTAGAGGGGTGCGCCCAATCATCATCGTATTATTATATGATACTTTGAACGTGAATTCACACATCTATATTTAAATATTTTATAAAAAATATAACACTACTATATATGATCTAGAGAGGGGAGCATGGGTTCACGTGAACCCACGGCACCCCCTCTAGATACGCCCTTGGCCAAAAGCTTCTAGAAATTAAAAAAAACCATAGGAATCGACTTATTTTGCGGTAATGGGGCTTTGAGGGACGTCTTATCTTTCCCTTATCAAGCAAGTCACACCTAATCGCCTTTGATGCCATCTTTAGATGTTGGAAAGGGAATACCCTCCTTTAGAGACTATAGTATAACCGAGTAGCAAAAACCTTCTAGGAATTGAAAAAAATGTAGAAATCAACTTATTTTGCGGTAATGGGGCTTTGAGGGACGTGTTATCTTTCCATTACTGAGCAAGTCACACCTAATCACCCTTGATGCCATCTTAAGATGTCACCCTGCGCAATCCGCAATCATAAATCCGTTCTGCACTAAAGAAAGGTACGTATGTAGTCACTTTCATTCAGAACAAGCAATAACTGAGCTATCATGGAAGCTGATGTGAACAAGCACCGAATGGTGTGAACAAACACTGTTTTTTGCCGGTGTGCGTTAGTGAAGCTAATAGTTCAGATGCGTACACGTTTTCAAGGATTTAATTTCCATACACTAAACTATGTGGGTGTAATTATTTTTATTTAACTGTATATTTTTTGTAAAAATATATTCCTATTACAAATGTCTATAAAGGTAAAAGATAGAGACTAAAATTGTATTGGAAATACTCAATATCTATTATTTTTTTGTTTTACACCTAAGTCAGGTCTATATGGCCACCAAAGAATACCTCCAAATCACTAAAGATTGTATGTCTCTTAATCAGTAAAGCAAAAACAAACCATAAAGAAGCAAATGAACTTGATGATCAACTGATACTTGTAGTAGAAAAAAAATTCTATTTAGACAACAAGAAGTCTATCTTTTCCATTTATAAGGAGATTCTAGTTCCAAGCAATAATACAACAACAATAATACTATTTTCTTGAGCACCAAGCATATTCTTTATTTTGTCTTGGCTCTTGTTTGAATCTTCATCCAAAGTTAATCCCGGAGCCAGGGGCGAACATCTCGGGCTCATTTGCAAATAAACATGGTTAGCTACTGATGCTGTTAGGCACACCCCTACCAGTTACACCAGGACCTGATGATGAGGGTATAAGCAGTTCATAGGGTGCAATACCAGCACCACATCTGTTTCTAAGACTTGCATCCTCATTTCTTTCTTTTATAGTCTGCTCAATCTCCACTAGTCTTGCAGAAAATTGGTCATACATTTTTATTACTTGTTGATCATTGTTTAAGAAGCTATGAAGTTGTTGCAGCTGAGGCAAGTATTCCTCGTCTAGAGGATGTGTCGATACAGCATCTTGAATGGCTAACAACTTGGTTGTCTGAAATTGAGTAGGCAAAGAAGATAAAAACATTTGCTCAGGGTCAACAAGTAACTGTTTATACTCAAGCTCTTCTACTTGAGGAATGAGTTTCCGCATTAAGGTGGGGCGATGCAGCACGTAGCCTGCCATGGATATTGTCCAAAGTTTATAGCTGCATGGTGACCAGAAACAAGCCAACTCATTGAGGCAAGTATGTTCGATAAGGTTTGGCCACCAAGGTTCATCTTTCTTACCGGGGTGTCCCTTGTTCTTGATCTCATTCCACCAACCTTGGAGCTCAACATCTAACATGACAGATTTAGGCTCAGAATAATAATGCTCAACATAAGACTCCACAAGTTCTTTTATTGCAGACCATATGAGAAGGCCATCAGCTGCATAAGGATACTCCTCAATTACAAGTTTCACTCCACATGGCGCTGTTGGATCTTCCACAGCCATGCCCCTGTTCGTTATGGGATTTCACAATGTTTGAGGAGCTCATAATAACAAATATAAGAGCATACTTATGATAATACTTTTGTACTGCAAAATGACAATATTTTTAGCATAGGTCCATTTTTCCTATCAGAGGGTGTATAAAATGTACTCCCTCTGTCCCAATTTGTGTGATGTTGTTTGACTTGCCACGGACGGAGTTTAAGAAAAAAAGAAAGACTTTTAAAACTTGTGGTTTAAGATAAACTTTTGGATCCAATTTACTGAGAATTTGAAGTCCCTGTTTGAAAAAAAAAAATGAGGCATGATTTAAGCAAATCACCGAGGCGATAGCAGACTACAACTTTTCTTTTAAATTTATGTCTACCTTAAGTAGTTCAATGCTAACAGGGTTAACCCCCGCCACAGTCTGGCGTGCAAATTCATGGTCTCGTAGCCATGCAAATCTATCTCCTACAGACATATGCCATAATGCCATAACTTTTCAATATGTTTGTCTTTGAACTAGACATCATTAGTGAAAAAGAAGTAAGAAAACGCTTACGCCTGATAGAAGGAATCTCAAACTTGAACAATCTTTCAGCAGCAGAAAGCATTTGTTTGATCAAATTCTCCTTTTGGTACTTTTCATCTTTCAAGGCAATACCATCAACATATAGCTTGTCTATGTTAGAAAAGTTGTTGAAGGAAATATTTGTACTCGAGAATTTAGAAACAATAGATGGTATCAGGTTGTGCATGACACCGTTCCACCTTTTAGTAGAAAGTGTATCCTGCTTAATTTCTTCAAAGGCTTCATCTCTAGGAACATAAACTGGATGAGATGAATCTGCAATACTCTCTACGCAAGGATCTGCTCGTATTCACAAACTAGAAAAAGTTACCATAAACATCCATTTAGAAAAAACTTAGGTAACTAGGCCCATTAACTGATCACATTAGAATCTCCACTTGTTTTAGTTAACGATCTCCCAGTTCGACAACGCCTAGGATAAGGTCTCTCTTCACCACCAAATACAAGTCGCGCTAGTTCATTGCTTTTTTCAGGATTACGTACCTAAATCATTATATAGTGCATAGTCATAGATGTTTTCATGTCGTTTCCTCTCACCATTTCCATTACATGGTTATGATAGCTCCAGGAGGTCCGAAATCGCTTGGCACCGTAAAATTAGTAGTGTATTCAACTATACAGGGATTGTCTGATAACCATCGTTCCACATAACACTCTACAATTTTCCCTGATTTGATCTGTAAACAATAAAGACTCAAAACTCAAAATGAAGCACAACCACAACAAAAACAAATCATGAATTATTTTAAATATGTCAAAAAGGAGATTTTTGAGCCTTTTCCATTAAAATTTTATATTTAGTCAAACAAATCGCATTAAGAAAATAGAGATTAGTGATTATACGCATTGAGAATTATTACTGAATCAGGTTTACCAGTAGAAGAGTGTTAGAATATGGCTCTCGATCCTCAGGTGGTTCACGCTCACCTAGAGAGAAGGAAGAGCCTTCTAACTATTATGGTAAGAAGCCTCTCAGATGTTATCGTTGTGGTGAAGTAGCTGGGCACATAAAAAGATATTGCCGAGCCAAAGAGAGCAATATGGCTCAAAAAGTTGCTGAAGAAGAAGAGTGGGGAAAGTGTTTAGTAGCTGAGGGTCGAGCAATAGATGTCATGATTTCCATCAATCTTGAAAGAGGCTGGATCGAAAATCTAGAATATAATATAGCCGATCACGTGGAAAACCAAGAAACTGATGTTGTCGGCATGAAGAAAGAAATTTTTGAGTATGTTCCCAGTGGTGAAATGGTAGCTGCTATTGAAGAAATCAAAGAAGAAGATCCTGAACATCCAATATCTGAAAGTGGCGACCGTTACAGAGAAATCATTGAGGGAAAATGTATTGAAAGTTGAAGTCTTTGGTCAATCGTCTACTATATCGAGGTCAATCACTAGCTTAGATCAAATTAAACACTGTTAGCAGAGGAAGAAGATAAATATCAAATAGATGAAGAACCTAATCTTAAAGGCCAAATTTCAAGTGGAGCGATAGATGACATAATTTTTGGAAGCGTTGAAGCTGATAAACAAGTTATTGAAGAGCTAGAAAGGAAATTTAATGATGGATCCTATCATAGTGATGAGGCTACACAGGAAATTGACCATCATCACCGACTCAAATGAGGAATCTTATATTGATGATAACCTTTTATGCTATAAAGTTGCAGGTTCCAGAATCTTGAAAGCTGGAGTTCCAAACTTGCCTATCACAGATGTCTATTCAAATAGTACTTTTCTCAGGAAGCTAAGAGAAAGGAGGAGTTCAGGAACACAACAGGGAGATAATTTACATGGACCATTCAATAATGGAAAATATTTATCATTTGACGAAGCAAGAGGAGTCCGGAAGAAGTTGCTGATATCTTCACCAAGACATGGCGCAAAGCTTTGTTTGAGTTCTTCCACGACAAGTGTGGTGTAATTTTCAAAAAATTACTTTAAGGGGGAGTGTGAAAAATTAAAGTTGATTTTTTGGAGTTACAAAAAATATCTTAGATATTTAGTAGAACTTTTTAGAATTTTGTGAAGTAATATCTTTGATATTTGTACTTGAGAAAAATCTAGATAGTCTAGAGTATTAGATATTTTAGGGAGATATTTGTAAAAAAGATTTGCTATCCGTAAACAGTAAAGACTCAAAACTCCAAATGAAGCACAACTACAACAAAAGAAAATCATGAATTATGTTTAATATGTTAAAAAGGAGATTTTTGAGCATTTTTCATTAAAAATTTATGTTTAGTCAAACAAATCGCATTAAGAAAATAGAGATTAGTGATTATATGCGATGAGAAATATTGTTGAATCAAGTTCACCAATAAAAGAGTGTTAGAATATGGCTCACAAGCCGATTAGAGTGCAAATACAATATTGGTATCGGATCCATAGGCTCATTTTGATTGTTGATATGGTTGTATACATTACCTGAAAATGAGGGTTCTTATATGTAATTCTTGACTTGTAATTCCATGGTTGATGGTCGTTGTTTGTTTTTGTCGGATCTTGTCTAATGGAGGGTAGCTTCATTATTTAGTAAGTCTTCTTGCTTTATAACATCCTTTCTGGTCTTGTGACGGAGTGCATGAGTAGCTCACTATCGTTGTTACCACTTTGGTATGCTTTTCTTCCTCGTATTCACTATCCTTGTTTGTTTTTCTGTAGGTGGTCTTGTGCCAGAGTGCATAGATAACTCTGAATCAACCAACAACCGATGCGAGACCCAGCTTTTGAATCAGGACCCGACTCGTGAACCAACAATAGAGTATGTATTCACACTTTGCTTGATATTAGTGAAAACAACTTGAAATTGTGTGTGACAAGTCGTAGTTTTACCCCCTTGGGCAAGGAGGTTTCCGCTTAAAACTCTTTCTCTTTATTGTTAAGTACTTTATTGCATTCTAGCAAACACCTGGTACTACAGTTCACGGTGGATTACCACATCTCAACACCTAGTAAATTTTATATGATTTATGAAAAATTCACAATAAATTACCCTGTTTGTATATTGACAAGTGAAATATACAAATGGAATCCTGAAAAATTTCTAAATGTATAAATAGAGAATTTGTATATACATACCCTATTTGTATATTTGCAAGAGAAATATACAAACGGGCAAGCGAAATATACAAACCGCGCGAAATATACAAATTGCAACCTCCATAACATACAAATTTTTTGGATTGGCTAGTCCTTTTCTTGTAGGAAAGGTTTAGGACTCTATAAATAGAGGTTTGTTCCTTCTAACTTAATCA